>JAKSZT010053896.1:4192591-4214624 GCA_026826555.1 Tolypeutes matacus
ATATATAGTGATTTAGAAGGCTAGAATTATGAGGAGGTAGAGAAATAGTAGAGAAAGGTCTGAAAGGAAAAAGTGAATACTAATAAAAAAAAAAAAAGAAAAAAGAAGAAGAAAACAAAATAAATGGGATAGAAATTGACACCCTTAAGTGTGGGCCTATGAAAAAATGTTGTCTCTAAGAGCCACAACAGAAAAGAGAAGGCAGAGACATGAAGGAAGGATAAGCGATAGTTCGTAATACAGAATCAATATATACAGCGAGTGGGAAGTTACTGAATAAGAAGCCCAGCAAATAAGCTACCAGCTGGCAGCACCTATTTAAAAAAAAATAATAAAAGGAAAAAGGAAGGGGGGAGGAAAATGGGAATAATAGCAATAGACCAGAAAGTAACAGAGAGAAACCAAAGATCCACGCAGGCAAGCAGTCAAACAGAGCTAAGGGGGGTCAATGATTCCCCTAGGGTCCATGTGGATCCTTCCTGCCTACTTCTGTTTATCAATGAATTTCCCCACAGGGTTCTATATGCAGGTCCTGAAGCAGCTTTTAGCTATTAAACTAAATTAAAAAGAATTTATTTTTCATTTGTTGAGGTGACCTCACTTTTTTTTTTTTTTTTTTTTTTTTTTTTTAAGCCAAATGCAGGACCCAAAATAATTCCTCTTCTAGACCAACCCCCTTACGGAAGGGACCCTAGCTGGGCCCGTGGAAATTATTCAAGCACGTCCCATTTTCCGGACTCCCCAGGTTAGCTGAAACTCTGATGTTAGTCAGTGAGGAGTGCTAAAGACGGCGGGTTCCGCCCTTCTGGCGCCGAGCTCCAGCGTCACCGGGCTGCTCAGTAAATCAGTTTGAGTGCAGATTCGCGTCTGCTCTCATCCTGGTGCTGCTTCAGTTCGGCTTATCTGCTCCCCAAAGCTATGGGGCGGTGCAGGCAGCCAGATCGATGTCTAAAAATATAAAATACCCTTCCCTGTCTTCCAATCGAACCCTCCCTTCTTTGGGAAGTGTCCCTTCCTCCTGGCTCCGCAGCGGCCCGGGTCTTATCCCTGGGTGGCTAGGGAAATCAGCTGTCTTCCCCGACCAAAATCCCCCCTCCGGTTCACCGGGTGTTGACTAGCTCGTTTGCTCTGTTCACACAAGGTCCAAGGGGCACCAGGCAGCCAGCTCCCCAGAAAATAAAACTTTTTCGCCCCGCCCGCGGCTCCAAATGGCCGTTTTAATTTTTTTTTCCCGTAACCGCGGGGCTCAGCTGCCTGTGCCAACCTCCACCGGCAGCCTCAAAACTCACGAATCTCCACCGTTCGGTCCACGCCGCCGATCCGCGCAGATGGATGTCCCAAGATTCTCACTCCACGCGTGCACAGCACAGACCCCCGGGCAGGACCCTGTCCCCAATCCGCCTTGCTCTGGGAGCTTGCAGTGTGCGCCCTCCTACACCAACGCCATCTTGCCCTCCTTCCAATAAATCTTTGCAGTGTTTTTTTATCAGGAAAGGGTGCTGTATTTTGTTGAATGCTTTCTGCATTAATAGACATTATCATGTGATTTTTTTTCTTTTGATCTGTTTAGGTGGTGTATTAGTTTAATTGATTTTCTTATTTTGAACCATCCTTGCATACCTGGGATGAAATCACTTGGTCATAGTGTATAATTCATTTGATATGTTGTCGAATATGATTAGCAAGTATTTTGTTGAGAATTTTAGCATCTAGGTTCATTAGAGGTATTGGTCTTTAATTTTCCTTTCTTGTGGTTTCTTTGTTTGGTATTAGGGTAATGTTTGCATCATGGAATGAGTTAGGCAATGTTTCTTCTACTTCTGTTTTTTGGAAGAGTTTAAGCAGGATTGGTGTTAGTTTGGTAGAATTCAGCTGTGAATCCATCTGGTCCTGGGATCTTCTTAGTTGGGAGGTTTTTGATGAGTGAATCTATCTCTTGTGATTGGTATGTTGAGTTCTTCTATTCCTTCTTTCATAAATATAGGCTGCTTGTGAGTTTCTAGGAATTTGTCCATTTCCTCTAAATTATCCTTTTTGTTGACATATAATTTTTCAAAGTATCCTCTTATGATACTTTTTATTTCTGTGGGGTCAGTGGTGATATCCCCTTCCTCACTTCTTAGTTTATATATTTGCCTCTTCTCCCTTTTCTTCTTTGTTAGTAGATAAGGGTTTGTAAATTTTGTTGATGTTCTCAAAGAACCAGTTTTTTAAAAAAATTTTTTTCTAGTGCTTTCTTATTTTCTATTTCATTTAGTTCTGCTCTAATCTTTGTTATTTCCTTCTTTCTCCTTGCTTTGGGGTTAGTTTGTTGTTCTTTTACTAATTCCTCCAGGTGTGCAGTTAGGTTTTCGATTTTAGTTCTTTCTTCTTGTTTGATATATGAATTTATGGCTATGAATTTCCCTCTCAGTACAGCTTTTGCTGCATCCCATAGGTTTTGATATGTTGTGTTGTCATTTCTTTCATTTTAAGGTAGTTCATGATTTCTTTTTAAATTTCCTCCTTGACCCACTGTTTGTCTAAGAATGTTTTTTTTTTAACTTCCATTTATTTGTGCCTAATCTGGTTCTCTGGCCCTTACTGATTTCCAGCTTCATTCCATTGTGGTCAGAGAAATTACTTGGTATAATTTCAACCCTTCTGAGTTCATTGAGAATTTTTCTGTTGGCTAGCATGTGGTCTGTCTTGGAGAATGATCCATGTGCACTCGAGAAGAATGTATATCTTGATGTTTTTGGGTGTAGTGTTCTGTGTATTTCTTTTAGGTCCAGATCTTCTAATGTATTATTCAAACTCTTTGTTTTTTATTGATTCTGTGTTGAGGTGTTCAGTCTAATGGTGATAATGGTGCATTAAAGTCCCCCACTCTTATTGTAGAGGCACCTATTTTTCCTCTTAGTCTTTTTAGTTTTTGCCTCATGTATTTTGAGGCACCCTGGTTATGTGCATAAATGTTTATGATTGTTCTTTCTTCTTGAAAGATTGCCCCTTTTACTAATAAATTGTGTCCATCTTTGTCTCTTAGAATAGTTTTGCATTTAAAGTCTATTTTGTCCTATTAGTATAGCTACTTGCACCATTTTTTGGTTATTGTTTGCTTGTAAGTTTGTTTCCCAGCCATTCTTTTTCATCCTCTTTGAATCCCTGGGTCTAAGGTTGGTTTCTTGTAGACAGCATATAGATGGGTCATATTTCCTTATCCATTCTGCCAATTTATTTTTTCTTGACTGGTGAGTTTAAGCCATTAACATTCAGTGTTATTACTCTCAAGGAATTACTTACATTAGCCATATTTTCTTTGAGGTTTTGTATGTCATATGTTGTATTTATTTCTCTTTTGGTCTTTTTGGTTGTTCTTCCACTGTCCTCCAACTGTCTCTCTTCTATTTTTTCCTTTCAACCAGCAGCACTCCTTTTAGTATTTCTTGAAGGGCAGGTTTCTTATTGGCTTACTCTCTTAATTTCTGTTTATCTGTGAATATTTTGAACTCTCCATCATTTTTGAATGCCAGCTTTGCTGGATAGAGAATTCTTGGCTGAAAGTTTTTTCTTTTAGTACCTTAACTATGTCATACCACTGCCTTCTTGCCTCCATGGTTTCAGATGAGAAATCAGCACTTAATCTTATTGAACTTCCCTTGTATGCGATGGTTCTCTTTTCTCTTCCTGCCTTCAGTATTTTCTCTTTGTCTTGAGCATTGGACAGTTTGATTAGTACATGTCTTGAAGTAGGTCTGTTGGGATTTATAATGTTTGAGGTGTGCTGTGCTTCCTGGACAAATCCCTCAATTGGGTTGGGAAGTTTTCAGCCATTATTTCATAAACACTCTTTTAGTCTCCTTTCCCTTTTCTTCTCCCTCTGGGTTGCCTATAATGTATATGCCCTTGCTGGATTTTTTAATATCTTTTTATCAATCTGTTCTACTACCTGTTTAATTTCAGATGTACTGTCCACACACTCCACATTACATCTGCTTCCAGTGTGTTTTTGATTTCTTGGATTGTGCCTTTCATCAGCATCATATCTGTTATCTTTTTATGTATGTTTACAATTTCTTCAGTATGTTCTCCCAGTGTCTTCCTAATATCCTTGATCTCTTCCTTCACTTCATTGACTTGGTCCATGATATTCATTTGGATGGCTTTAATTAGTTGTCCAATGTTCTGCATCTCTTCCAGGTTTTTAGTTTGTTCATTGGACTGAGCCATGTCTTCCTCTTTCTTAGTATGTTTTGTAATTTTTTGTTGCTGTTGGGTCATCTTTTTATCTTGGTGGGTTTATTCAGTTGATTAGCTTCTCTCCCTACTCTAAGGTTTTATTTAGTTGCTATCTTTGTGTTTGTTTTAAGTTTTATCTTTGACACTTTGCTCCTCTTATTCTATTTCCTTGCTGTTGTCTATGTTCCCTTGAAGGAAAAAGGTTAGGGCCAGAGCAAGCAAAAGAGGTAAGAAAAGAAAAAGGATAATAGTAATAATAATAGAAAAGATTAGAAGAGGAGCCATTTAAGACCTTGGAAAATGAGTATTTAACTCATATAAACAGTGTAGAGTAATAGGAATAAAAAAGTGATGTACCAATAATGAAATGGGAAACTGAATAAAATATAAAGAATGAATTAAAAGGTCTAAATGATGACAACACAGGGAAAGAGAAAAGAAAAGACAAAAGAAAAAAAGTTAATAAAAGAAAGAAAACAGGATAGACAAAATAGCAATGAAAACCAGAAAAACTGAGGACTAAACACAGAGAGGTGGAATGTAAGAACAACAACAGAAAGTGGTAGGTAGAAATTGGAAGGAAGGAAAAGAGATAGCTTTGGTAGACAAAACTGGTATACACAGAAAAGGTGAAATCAAGGAAGCAGAAACACAGCAAACAAGAAACAAGCTGGCAGCACCTAATCAAAAAACAAAAAACTAAACACACACACACACACACACACACACAAAAAAAAAAAAAAAAAAAAGAAAAGAAAAAAAAGGCAGCGGTGGGGGGAAGAAAGAGGAAGGAAAAACAAAACCTCCCCAAAAACAAACACACAAGCAAGCAGTCAAACACAAACTAAGTAAAAACAGCCTTCCCTCTTTGGCCCCTGAGAAGCTTCTCAGGCTGCCAGTGTTCATCAATCAATTACCCTGCAATCTGCCCTCTTCAGGTTTTTAAGTGGGTTTTAGCGAGTAAACTAAGTTAAATTAAAAAAAAAAAGTAAACTTTTTTTTTAAGGAAAAATAAGAGACCCAGGAGAAGCTAATACAAAAATAATGTCTATATTCTACCTGTCCTAAAGTATCAGCTGGGTGTTTGATATACTGGTGGATCACTGCTCTAATAAAAGCCAGGAATTGAACTAGAGACCTCATATAATCAAGGTGGAATCTCCTCCACTGAGCTAACCTTTCTCATTCAGTCAGTTAACTCTTCAGAAATATATCCAGTCACTTTCCCTCAGGCAGGTTTGACTCTTTAGAGTTGGGTAGATGCCTGCTAATTAGGAGCCTGTCTGTCTCTGCCCCTTTCTATTCTTATTGCTTTCTTTCCCAGGGTAGCAGGATGCAATAGCCTGTGTGAGTGGATAACTCCCTCACCTCTCCTGGTCAGGTTGAGTTCCCTTCTGAAATTCAAATGGGACCCTGGCGACTGAACTCACTGCAGAAAAATGGCTCTCAACCCTCTTCCAGACCATCCCCTCCTCCCAAGGGACCTAAATAGGCTCTTGGAAGCTTATTAAGCAGTTCTTACTGTCTGCCTCCCTTAGGGGAGTTGAAATTTTGACAGTTTTCAGCATGGGACTAGTCAATTGCCTGACTCTGCCCCCTCCCAGGCCAAGTTTCCCTATCCCTGGGTGGTTAGGTAAATCAGGCTTCCTCAGCAGATTTGCCTCTCCCTTCTTCCTGGTGCTACCTCAAGCCAGCTGATATGCAGCCCAAAGCCCAAATGGGGTTCAGGTAACCAAACCCACAGAAAGGAAACCCCTATCCACCCCCTGACATAATCTTCCCACTCTCAGAGAATGCTCCCTTCCACTGGGTGACTGGCAGGAGTTGGGGCTCACAATGGCTTCCTGTCCCAAGGTTGGGGCTTAGCTGTCCACAGTTTCTAGCCACGGAGAAAGAAACTCACGGTTTTACCTTGAGCAATCTATCTCCCTGTCCAGCTCCTTCCAGATCGATGCCCTGAAGCCTCCTGCTCTGTGGGTTCCCAAAACAGCCCACTCAGGCAGGATCTTACCCCCACTCAGCCATCCCTTTCGAGAGAGATGGTGAGCACCCTTTTAAACTGATGCCATCTTTCTGCTTCTCTCCCCCATAGGTTTTGATATTTTGTGTTCTCATTTTCATTCATCTCAAGATATTTGCTAAATTCTCTTGCAATTTCTTCTTTGACCCACTGGTTGTTTAAGAGTGTGTTTCATCTCCATATATTTATGAAATTTCCCTTTTTTGTCCATTATTGATTTCTAGTTTCATTCTGTTATGATCAGAGTAGTTTTTTTGTATAATTTCAATCTTTTAAAATTTATTGAGACTTGTCTTGTGACCCAACATATGGTCTATCCTGGAGATGGATCCATGAGCAATTGAAAATAATGTATATCCTGTTGGTTTGTGGATGCAATGTTCTATAGATGTTTGTTAGGTCTAGTTCATTTATCATATTATTCAGGTTCTCTGTTGCTTTATTTATCCTCTTTCCAGATGTTCTATCCAATACTGAGAGTGGTGTATTGAAGTCTCCAATAATCATTGTAGAGACATCTATTTCTCCCTTCAGCTTTGCCAGTGTCTCATGTGTCTTGGGGCACTGAGGTTAGGTGCATAAATATTTAGAATAGTTATTTCTTCTTGTTGAATTGCCCCTTTTATTAATATATAATGACCTTCTTCATCCCTTATAACAGTTTTGCATTTAAAATCTATTTTGTCCCATGTTAATATTGCTACTCCAACTCTTTTTTGGTTACTATTTGCATGGAATATCTTTTTCCAACATTTCACTTTTAGCCTGGTTTTGTTCTTATGTCTGAGGTGAGTCTCTTGTAGACAACATATAGATGGGTCATATTTTTTAATCCATTCTTTCAGTCTGTGTTTTTTGATTGGGGAGTTCAAGCCATTAACATTCAATGTTATAACTGTAAAGGCATTACTTACTTCATCCATTTTGACCTTTGGCTTTTAGTTGTTGTATCATACTATAGTCTACTTTTTTACCCATTCTAATATTCTTCATTTCTACACTCTTCTCCAAGTCTCTCACTCTTGTTTTTTCCTTTCAGGATGCAGCACTCCCTTTAATATCTATTGTAATTCAGTTCTTTTGATAACATATTCTATCAGTTTTTGTTTGTCTTTGAAGACTTTGACCTCACCCTCATTTTTGAAGGACAGCTTCACCAGATACAGAATTCTTGGCTGGTAGTTTTTCTCTTTCGATACCTTAAATACATCATACTACTTTCTTCTCTCCTCCATGGTTTCTGATGAGAGGTTGGCACTTAATCTTATTGAGTTTCTGTTGTATGTGATGCTTTGCTTTTTTCTTGCTGTTACAAAATCTTCTTTTTATCTCTGATATTTGTCATGCTGAATAGTAGATGTCTTGGTGTAGTCTATACATGTTTATTCTGTTTGGGGTGCGTTGTCCATCTTGGACATTGATATTTATGTCTTTCATAAGGGTAGGGAAGTTTTCAGTCATTATTTCCTCAAATATTCTTTCTGCCCCTTTTCCATTCTCTTCTCCTTCTGGGGCACCAATAATACATATGTCTTTATATTTCATGTTGTCATTCAATTCTCTGAGACCTTGTTCCATTTTTTCCATTTTCTTCTCTTTGTGTTCTCCTGTCTTTTCCAGTTCAGGTGTTCTGTCTTCAAAATCACTAATTCTGTCTTCAAGCATTTCAAATATACTATTACGTGCCTTTAATATATTTTTATTTATTTTATTTTTTTATTTTACCGGGAGGTCCTGGGGATCAAACCCAGGTCCCTCCATATGGGAGACAGATGCCCAACCATTTGAGCCACATCCACCCCCTTCTAATGTATTTTTAATCTCATCCATTGTCTCCTTCATTTCCATAATGTCAATTACTTTCCTTTGCAGACTTTCAAATTGTTCTTTATGTTCACCCTGTGTCTTCTTAGCATCCTTTATCTCTTTAGTCATATTGAAAACTCAACTGTAAAAGAAGAAATACAAATGGTGAAAAAACACATGAAAAAATGTTCAACATCACTAGCGATTAGGGAAATGCAAATCAAACCTACAATGAGATATCATTTCACACCCATTAGACTGGCCAATATTAAAGAAGTCAGAAAACTGTAAATGTTGGAGAAGATGTGGAGAGATAGGAACACTTATTCACTGTTGGTGGGAATGTAGAATGGTATAGCCACTGTGGAGGACTGTTTGGCAGTTCCTATGAAGTTGAATATAGACATTCCATGGGACCTGGCAATACTATTGCTAGGTATATACTCAAAAGAACTGAGAGCAGTGACATGAATAGATATCTGCACACCAATATTCATAGCAGCATTATGCACAGTAGTCAAAAGTTGGAAACAACCCAGGTGTCCATAAACTGATGAATGGATGAACAAATTGTGGAGTATACACATGATGGAATATTTTGCAGCAGTAAGAAGAAATGAAGTTGTGAAACATATGACAGCATAGATGAACCTAGTGGACATTATGTTGAGTGAAGCAAGCCAGACACAAAAGGAAAAATACTGTATGATTGCCCTATTATGAACTAAATAAATTATGTGAAATATAAATATATTATGTGAAATATGAATATGCATAGAATTGCATATAAAAGACCATTTATCCTTGAAGCTGAACAAATATAAGTTAATACTACACAATGTTAATATCAGACAAAAAATACATTATACTAGGTGAAGGGGATCAGATACAGCGTACTACATATTGTATGAGTCCATTACATAAAATGTAAATATAAAGCAATTCATAAGGATGAAAGATTAGTTGTTATGTAGGTCTGAGTAAGGAATGCTAAGGAGTTTGTTGTCTTTCCTTTTGGAGTAATGAAATTGTTCTAGAATTTTAAAGATGATGAATGTACAACATTGTGATTATACTAAAAGCTACTGATTATACATTTTGGATAGAAAAGCCAGAAACAACAGCTATGCATAGTGGGGTAACCATAGAGAGACTGAGAGGTGAGGACTTTTTTTGTTTGTTTCTTTGTCTGTTTTTTGTTTATTATTTTTATTAAAATAATGGAACTGATCTAATAATGATTGAAGTGGTGAATGCACAACCATGTGATTATAGCAAATACCATTAATTGTACACCTTGAAGGAATTGTATGCTTCATTAATGCGTATCAATAAAATTGATTTAAAAAACCCTAGAATTTCAAAACATCAATAGGGAAGATGGTGTTGGAGTAGGTAGGCAGGGCTCAACTCTCTCACAGAAATTATGGAGGAAGGGAAAAAGCTATCCAAGGGAGCTGCTTTGGGGATTTCCAGACCAGGAGAGTACTGCAGATCATGTATTAGGGAGAGCAACGGAGAGGCAAATAGGCCAAATGAAAACCATGAGTTACTTGCTCCTGTGGCTGGGAACAGCACATATTTCTGACCCACAAGGCAAATAGCCTCAGTAAAACCCTTGGCTCACTGCAGCCAACCAAGCGAGGAAAGAAGGCCTTCCTTCCTGAGAGGTAGAGAAGTCTGATGGAGGGCAGAAAGTGTTTTTTTTTTTTTTTTTTTTTTTTCTCCATGTACACTTTATCATACTGGTCTGGCAACTTTTCTGTAAGTTTGATAGTTTTATTTAAAATAAAAAATTGAAAATAAAATACATAAACAAAGAAGAACCTTAGCTTTCCTCAGCTACCTGCTGTTTGCTGTTCCTATTCTAAGCCAGAGCTTGTGCCTTTTCAGGTAACGGATTTGGAGGGACATGGCCAACTGGCTGGAGATTAATCCAGACACTGGTACTATTTCCATTCGGGCCAAGTTGGACAGAGAGGACTTTGAGCACGTCAAGTACAGCACGTACATGGCCCTCATCATAGCTACTGACAATGGTAGGGAGGCCCTTCGGGGCCTTGGCTGCCTCTTTTTTTTTTTTAATTTAATTTTATTTGTATATTTAATAATTGAAAGTATAAACAATTAAAAACTAAAAAGTAAACACAGGTAAATAAATATATACATTTCTCAATTAAATGTAATGGATACATATAACTTTTTTTTTTAAATCAAACAATATATTACACAATATATTTGGTTCATAATAACGCATTCACACAGTATTTGTCCTTTTGTGCCTGGTTTGCTTCACTCAACATAATGTCCTCCAGGTTCATCCATGTTGCCATATGCTTTACGACTTCATTTCTTCTTACAGCTACATAATATTCCATCGTATGAATAGACCACAGTTTGTTCATCTATTCATCTGTTGATGGACACCTGGGTTGTTTCCAGCTTTTGGCAATGGTGAATAATGTTGCTATGAACATCGGTGTGCAGATGTCTGTTCGTGTCATTGCTCTCAGTTCTTCTGGGTATATACCCAGTAGTGGTATTGCAGGGTCACGTGGCAAGTCTATATTCAACTTCTTTAGGAACTGCTAAACAGTCCTCCATAGTGGTTGTACCGTTCTGCATTCCCAACAACAGTGAAGAAGTGTTCCTATCTCTCCACATCCTTTCCAACACTTGTAGTTCTCTGTCTTTTTCATAGTGGCCATTTGGATAGGTGATAGCTCATTGTAGTTTTGATTTGCATTTCCCTAATCATGAGTGATGTTGAGCATTTCTTCATGTGTTTTTTTGCCATTTGTATTTCTTCTTTGGAGAAAGTCTATTCAAGTCTTTTGCCCATTTTTTAATTGGGTCATTTGTCTTTTTATTGTTGAGTTGTAACATCTCTTTATATATCCTGGATATTAAACCCTTATCAGATATGTGATTTCCAAATATTTTTTCCCATTGAGTTGGCTGCCTTTTCACTCTTCTGACAAAGTCCTGTGAGGTGCAAAAGTGTTTAATTTTGAGGAAGTCCTATTTATCTACTTTTTCTTTTGTTGCACGTGCTTTGGGTGGAAGGTCCAAGAACCCACCACCTACTACAAGGTCTTGAAGATGTTTCCCTACATTTTCTTCTAGTAGTTTTATGGTCCTGGATTTTATATTTAGATTTTTGATCCATTTTGAGTTGATTCTTGTATAGGGGGTGAGATAGGGGTCCTCTTTCATTTTTTTGGTTATAGATATCCAGTTCTCCCAACACCATTTGTTGAAGAGACTGTTTTTTCCCACCAGCGTGGGCTTGGTAGGTTTGTCAAAAACCAGTTGACTGTATAGGTGAGGGTTTATTTCTGGGTTCTCAATTCTATTCCACTGATAGATGTGTTTATCTTTATGCCAGTACCATGCTGTTTTGACCACTGTAGCTTTGTAAAATGTTTCAAGGTCAGGCAGTGAAATTCCTCCCACATTGTTCTTCTTTTTTAGAATGCTTTGGCTATTCGGGTGCACTTACCTTTCCAGATGAATTTGGTAATTGCCTTCTCTAATTCTGTAAAGTAAGCTGTTGGGATTTTGATTGGTATTGATTGACTCTATAAATCAGTTTGGGCAAGATTGACATCTTCACGATATTTATTCTTCCAATCCATGAAGATGGAATGTCCTTCCATTTGTTTAGGTCTTTTAAAATTTCTTTTAGCATTGTTTTGTTGTTTTCTGCATATAGGTCCTACCTTGGTTAAATTAACTCCTAGGTATTTGAGTCTTTTTGTTGCTATTGAAAATGGAATTTTACTCCTGATTTCCTCCTCAGGTTGTTCAGTACTAGTGTACAAAAACATTACTGATTTTTGCATGTTGCTCTTGTATCCTGCCACTTTGCTGAACTCATTTATTAGTTCAAGTAGCTTTGTTATGGATACTTCAGGATTTTCTAAGTACAGGATCATGTCATCTGCAAACACTGAGAGTTTTACTTCCTCTTTTCCTATTTGGACGTCTTTAATTTTTTTGTCTTGTCTAATTACCCTAGCTAGAACTTCTAGTACAATGTTGAATAACAATGGTGACAGTGGGCATTCCTTGTCTTGTTCCTGATCTTAGAGGGAAAGCTTTCAACCTTTCCCCATTGAGTATGATGTTGGCTGTGGGTTTTCATATATGCCTTCTATCAGATTGAGGAATTTTCCTTTTATTCCTATCTTTTGAAGTATTTTTATCAAAAAAGATGTTGGATTTTGTCGAATGCCTTTTCTGCATATATTGAGATGATCATGTGTTTTTTTTCCTTCAATTTGTTAATGTGGTGTATTACATTGATTGATTTTCTTATGTTGAACCAGCCTTGCATACCAGGATAAATCCCACTTGGTCGTGATGTATAAGTCTTTTGATATGCTGTTGGATTCGATTTGCAAGTATTTTGTTGAGAATTTTTTGCATCCTTGTTCATTAGAGAGATTGGTCTGTAATTTTCTTTACTTGTGGAATCTTTATCTGGCTTTGGTATTAGGGTGATGTTGGCTTCATAAAATGTGTAGGGTAACTTTCCCTCCTCTTCAATTTTTTGGAAGAGTTTAAACAGGATTGGTGGTAATTTTTTTTGAAATGATTGGTAGAATTCACCTGTGAAACCATCTGGTCCTGTACTTTCCTTTGCTGGGAGATTTTTGATGATGGATTCAATCTCCTTAATTGTGATTGGTTTGTTAAGTTCTTGTATTTCTAGTAGCGTCAGGGTAGGTTGGTTATGTGTTTCTAGAAATTTGTCCATTTCATCTAGGTTGTCTAGTTTGTTGGCATATAGTTTCTCAAACATCCTCTTATGATTCTTTTTATTTCTGTGGGGTCATTTCATTTGTAATTTCCTCCCTTTCATTTCTGATTGTATTTATTTGCATCTTCTCTCTTTTTTTCCTTGTTAGTCTAGCGAGGGGTTTGTCAATTTTATTGATCTTCTCAAAGAACCAGATTTTGGTTTTGCTGATTTTCTCTATTGTTGTTCTGTTCTGATTTTCATTCATTTCTGCTCTAATCTTTATTATTTCTTTCCTTCTGTTTGCTTTGGGATTGGTTTGCTGTTGTTTTTCTAGTTTCTCAAGTTGTTCAGTTAAATCTTTGAGTTTAGCTCTTTCTTGTTTTTTAATATAGGCATTTAGGGCTATAAATTTCCCTCTCAAGACTGCCTTTGCTGTATCCCATAAGTTTTGATATGTTGTGTTCTCATTTTCATTTGTCTCAATATATTTACTGATTTCACTTGCAATTTCTTCTTTGACCCACTGAATATTTAGGAGAGTGTTGTTCAGTCTCCATACATTTGCAAATTTACTTTTTTCCTTTCTGTTATAGATTTCTAGTTTCATTCCATTATGATCTGAAAAGGTGCTTTGTATAATTTCAATCTTTTTATATTTATTGAGAGCTGTATTGTGACCTAACATGTGGTCTATCCTGGAGAAAGATCCATGGGCACTTGAGAAGAATGTATAGCCCGCTGAGTTTGGATGCAGTGTTCTGTATATGTCTGTTAGGTCTAACTTGTTTATCATATTGTTCAAGTTCTCTGTTTCCTTGTTGATCTTCTGTCTAGTTGTTCTATCTATTGATGTGAGAGGGGTGTTGAAATCTCTGACGATTATTGTAGAAATGTCTATTTCTCCCTTCAGTTTTGCGGGTACCCTGGTTAGGTGCGTAGATATTTATGACTGCTAAATCTTCCTGGAGGATCATCCCTTTTATTAATATATAATGGCCATCCATATCTCATATCACTTTCCTGCATTTAAAGTCTGTTTTGTCTGATATTAGTATAGCTACCCCTGCTCTTTTCTGTTTACTATTCGCGTGGAGTATCTTTTTCCAACCTTTTACTTTCAGCTGGTTTGTATCCCGGGGTCTGAGGTGGGTTTCTTGTAAGCAGCATATGGATGGCTCATGTTTTTTTATCCATTCTGTCAGCCTGTATCTTTTGACTGGGGAATTTAATCCATTCACATTCAATAATTTTCCTGAAAATGCACTATTTATTTCCTCCATTGTATTCTTTAGTTTTCATATGTCATCTTGTTTTTGTCTCTCTTTTTACTCTTTTGGTTATCCTTTCTGCTTTTCTTTCTTCTATACTCTCCTCTCTCCCCCAAGCTTCTCTCTCCTGTCTTTTTCTTTCAGGTTCTAAGGCTTCCTGTAATATTTCCTGCAAAGGTGGATTCTTTTTTGCAAACTCTCTTAGTTTCTGTTTGTTTGTGAATACTTTATACTCACCTTCATATCTGAAGGACAGTTTTGCTGGATAAAGAATTCTTGGCTGGCAGTTTTTCTCTTTCAGTTTCCTAATTGTATCATACCACTGTCTTCTCGCCTCCATGGTTTCTGAAGAGAAATCTGCACTAAGTCTACTGGATGTCTTTTGTATGTGATCGTTTGCTTCTATCTTGCTGCTCTGAGAATTTTCTCTTTAGCTTTTACATTTGACATTCTGAATAGTAGGTGTCTTGGCATAGGTCTATTTGGATTTATTCTCCTTGGGGTATGGTGTGCTTCTTGGACATGTAAGTTCATTTCTTTCATGAGAGTTGGGAAATTTTCAGCTATTATTTCCTCAAATACTCTTTCTGTCCCTTTCCCTTTCTTTTCCCCTTCTGGAAGTCCCATGACATGTATGTTGTTGCATTTTGTGTTGTCATTCAACTCTCTGAGCCAGTGCTCAATTTATTCCATTCTTTTCTCTCTCTGTTCTTTTCTTTCTTCAATTTTAGCTGCTCTGTCTTTGGTATCACTTATTCTTTCTTCTATCATTTCGAGTCTGCTGTTGTATGCCTCAAATGTGTTTTTGACTTCACCTATTGTGTCTTTCATTCCCATGAACTCCGTTACTTTTCTGTTCAGGATTTCCAATTCTTCTTTGCATTCGCTCAATGTCTTCTTTTTTTTTAAAAACTTTTTTTTTTTTTAAGATTTATTTATTAATTTTATCCATTTTAAAACCTCCCTTACACATTTTGCTGTTTTGTGTTCAATTCACTGGGCAATTCTCTGTGTCTGTCTCCTGCCATCTCCTCCCATCCTCCTCCTCCAGTCTTCACCAGGATTCGACCCTGGAGACCTCCGTTGTAGGAGAGAGGTGTTCTGCCACCTGCGCCACCTCAGTTACTGGTTTTCAGAGCTTTTGGAGCATCTTGTCTTGTCTCTCCCCTGTTACGTCATTATCTTGCTGCATGGCACCCGGGCCCTGGTGGCTCACTGGCACACAGAGCTTGGCAGCCCATGCACCTTCTATATATATTTTTATTTTACCAGGAGGTCCCGGGTCAAACCCAGGTCCCTCCATATGGCAGACGGACACCCAACCATTTGAGCCACATCCACCCCCTCAATGTCTTCTTGATGTCATTTATCTCTTTAACTATATTGTCTTTCATCTCATTAATTTGATTTTGTAAATTTGTGCTCATCTCACTGATTAGTTCTCTCAAATTCTGCATCTCTCCTGGGACTTTGATGTATTCCTTTTCTTGAGCCATGTCTTCTATTTTATTGGTATGGCTCGTAATTTTTTGCTGGTGTTTAGGCATCTGGTTAGGTTTTATTTTACTTAGATGCTCTATCTCTTTCTCTTTTATAAGGTTTTAGTGGCAGGAGGCTTTGAGTTACCACAACTCTTTGATTTTTAGCTCAACCTTGATTGTTAGGATTGTCCTGCTGGTTGCTCAAAACTGGGGAGTGGACCCAGTAATTGGTTGTAGAGTTATTTCCCAGGGCCTTGGGCAGGGAGGCCATAAAGGCCAGGAAAAGCCTCTCCTATTTAATTTTCTTATGTGCACTTTCTTGGTCTGCTAGCAGATGGCGCTCGTTGGCATCTCTCAGTTCAGTGCCTGGTTGGAGTATATTTGTTGTGACACAGGCCAGATCAATGTGGTAGAGCTTCCTGTTTGGGGGCTAAGAGCCTTGTAATTCAAACTTTCTGAGACAGTTCTCCAGTCTTCTCTGGCAGCCTCCTCCCTTTTCCCAGCTAGGAAATATTTCCTCTCTCCTCTGAATCCTCAACAATCAGTCCCTGTTAGTAGTGGAGGAGATTGGGAGGTTTGTATATCTTCAGCCCCTTGCAGGCTCCAAGGCAAACAATGGTGCAGCCCCACCCAGCCTGGAAGGGCTCTCGGGACAGGGCAGACCAAACCTGCGAGTCAAAAGCAGTGTCTGTCTCAGGCTTTCTCTCCCCTCTCCTGTGGAGTCCTCAACAATTAGTCCAGGCTAGAAGAGAGGGAGGTTGTGAGGTCAGATTTCTCCAGTCCTTCCTAGGTTCCCAGGGCAAACCACTATGTGGAAGGGTCTGTGGGGCTCCGCAGCCCAAATTTGCAGGTCAGAACCTGAGTCAGCCTAAGGCTGTGTCCCTCTCTCTCCCCTTTCCAGGAGTGGTAGATCCCTGGAACCCACTTTGTCTGTAGTCGCAGGCCCAGAGGAGTCCGGGGAGGGTGCCAGCAGCAGCTGCTTCTGGTTCCAACTCACGGTTCTGTCATTGCGATTTCCCTCTTTTGTCCCTCTCTCCTCTGGGTGGTGTGCAGCCTTCACCTGCTGTCCTAAACCCTAGAAGATCTATTTCAGGGCTGTTTCAGCCTGTTCTCTAGCTATTTTTTCTGGAGAAGAGATTCCTGTGTCTTACTAGTCCGCCATCTTTCCGGAAGTCTGAGAGTGGTTTTTGTTCCCCAATGAGTTTGGCTAACTGAACCCCGTTTGAATCTCAAAAAAGACCCCAGCCAGCACTGAAGTGGCCCCAGGGAGAGTAAAGAGGACATCTGATCAGCTAAGTTGTCACACCTAACCGCCCTGGGAGAGTGAGGAACAAGTTCATGGAGGGGTAAGGTGGCCAGGCACCTAACCAGCCAGGGAGAGAAGGAAGTCAGGAGAGATAGCTGGCAATCTGTTAGAAATCCAACTTGCTTGCAGGAAAAAAGGGTGGAGAGAACCACATAAGCTTTCAGAAGCTTACCTACCCTGTGAAGTGGGTATAGCTCAGTGGAGGTACACCAGCCTCACATATACTAGGTCCCTGGTTCAATTGCTGGTACCTCCTAAAAGAAGGGATCTAGAGAGTGATCTGGTGGGTTGTCAGGCTCCAGTCAGCACTTGGTGACAGAGAACTTACAGAATGAGATTTTTTTGTTTCAGGTTTTTCAATTTGTTATTTTATATTTTTTATTATATTTTTATTTTTTATTCTTTATTTAATTCTTTAAAACCACGTACCTTACCTGTGGAGGGCAGGCTGCAGGATGATTGATTGATGAATATTTGCAGCCTGAGATGGTTCCTAGGGGCCTAGGATCGAAGCCCATTTTTCCTGTTTTTTTTTTTCTTTCTCTTTTTTGTTTCTAGTTTTTCTTTTCCTTATTTTTTTCTCATTAGTTTCTTTATTTCTTTTTCCTTCTTCTGTTCCTTTTCTTTCATTTTGCTTTCTCTTGTTTGGTTTTAATTTTTTCTTCTTCTTCACTTTTCACCTTTCCTGCCTTTTATTTTATTCAGTTTTTTCTGGTTTCATTTTTTTTTATTCCACCATTTAAAAATTCTTATTCCTTTGTACTTTTTATGATTTCACTCTTATTACTTATTTTTTCCTGGCTCTTTTATGGTTCCTTTTCTATCTTTTAAAATATTATTATTATAATTATTCTTTTTCTCTTCTTCTCTCATTCCTTTTATATTGGCATAGCATATTATCAATGGAACACAGACAACTACAAATATATAGGATATGTGGAAACAAGTGTCAAAGAGGAACTTTAACATAAAAACAAAACAAAACAAAAACCATAGAGTAGAAAGAAAAACTAACAATCTGAATAAGCTCATCAAGATAAACAGATGTTCAGACACCAACAAAAAATTACAAGCTATACCAACAAACAGGAAGACATGGATCAGTTTAATGAACAAAATAAAAACCAGGAGGAGATGCAGAACATTCAACAACTCATCAAGACAGATCAAGAAAAAGAAAAAAATCAACAATGACTCAGAGAATTGAATCACAACACAAAATGAACAAACATATCCAGAGGTAGAAGAGAAGGAAAAGGGGGCAAAAGGCATGTTGGAGGAAATAATTGTTGAATATTTGCCTACTTTTTTGAGGGTCATGGTTGTACATGACCAGGAAGTGCAACACACTACAAACAGTATAAATATTAAAAAGCTTACCCTGAGACATATATTTATCAAATTGTCAAACTCTCAAGACAAGGAGAGAATACTGAAAACAGCAAGGGAAAAGAGATCCATCACATACAAGGGAAGTTCAATAAGATTAAGTGCTGATTTCTCATCTGAAATCATGAAGGTGAGAAGGCAATCAAGAAACCTGAATCCAGCATAGTTGTCAATCAAAAATGGTGGAGAGTTAAAAATATTTGTAGATAAAAAGAAATTAAGAGTGTTTGTCAACAAGAAACCTGCCCATCAAGAAATAATAAAGGGGGTTCTAAGGGTTGAAAGGAAAATACAGTAGAGAGAGGGTTAGAAGAGAGTGTAGAAAGGAAAACTATTGGTAATAATAACTAAAAAAATAAAAAGAGAAATAAAAACAGAATGACATATATAAACCTAAAGAAAAAAATGGCTAATGTAAGTACTGCCTTGACAGTATTAACATTGAATGATAATGGATAAAACTCTTCAAACAAAAGACATAGATTGACAGATGGATAAGGAAATATGACCCATCTATATGCTGTCTACAAGAAACTCATCTTAGACCCAGGGACACAAGTAAGTTGCAAATAAATAGTTGGAAAATGATTTTACATGCAAAGAATAACTAAAAAAAAGGGTGGGAATAGTTATACTAATAAATATAGACTTTAAATGCAAAGCTATTTAAGAGACAAAGAAGGACACTTAATATTAATAAAAGGGGTAATCGACAAGAAGAAAGAACAAACATATATGCACCTAACCAGAGTGCACCAACATAATGTGGCAAATATTGGAAAAACTAAGTGGAGAAATATAAACCTCTACAATTATAGTGGGGGACTTTAATACACCATTATCATCATTAGACAGAATATTTTGACAGAGGGTCAATAAAGAAAGAGAGACTTTGAATAGTACATTAGCGGATCTAGACCTAATAGACATATACAGAATATCAAACACAAATATAGCAGTATATACATTCTTTTCAAGTGCACATGGATCTTTCTCTACGTAGACCAAATGATAGATTAGAGAACAAATCTCAATGAATTTAGAAAGATTGAAATTTTATAAAGTAATTTCTCTGACCACAATGGAATGATCTGGAAATTAAAATGAGACAGAGAACCAGAATAGGCACAAAGATATGGAAGTTAAACAATACACTCTTAGACAATCAATAGGTCAAGAGGAAACTGAAAAAAAAAAAAAATCTGTAACTACCTTGAAACAAATGAAAATGAGAACACAACATATTAAAACCTGTAGGATGCAGCAAAAGCAGTACTGAGAGGGAAATTTAAAGCCACAAATACCTTTATTAAAAAAGAAGAAATAGCTAAAATCAAGGACATAATACATACCTGGAGGAAATAGAAAATGAACAAGAAACTAATCCTAAAGCACAGAGAAAGAAGGAAATAACAAAGATTAGAGCAGAACTAAATGAAATTGAGAATTAAAAAACACTAGGTAAAATAACAAAATCAAAAGCTGATTCTTTGAGAAGATTAATAAAATTGAAAACCTCTGTTAGATTAACAAAGAAAAAAGAGAGAAGATGAAAATACATAAAATAAAAAATGAGAAAGTGTATATCACCATTGAAACCACAGAAATAAAATCATCATAAGAGGAAACTTTGAAAAAAACTGCATGCTAACCAGATGGACAACTTAGATGAGTGGACAAATTTCTAGAAACACAGAAGCAGCCTACATTGATGAAAGAAGAAATTGATTAACAATTTTAACAGAACAATCACAATTAACAAGACTGAATTAGTCATCAAACCTCCCTACTAAGAAAGCAAAGGACTAAATGCTTTCACAGGAAAATTCTATCAAACATTCTGGAAAGAACTAACACCAATCCTACTTCAACTCTTCCAAAAAATAGAAGTGGAGGGAACATTGCCTAACTCATTCTATGATGCCAATATCACCCTAATACCAAAAACACATAAAGATGCCACAAGAAAGGAAAACTGTAGATTAATCTTACACATGAACCTAGATGCTAAAATCCTCAACAAAATACTTGCTAATCATATTCAAGAACAAATCAAACAAATTTATACACCATGACCAAGTGGACTTCATCCCTGGTATGCAAAGATGTTTCAACATAAGAAAATCAATCAATGTAATACACCACATTAAAAGTTCTAAAGAAAAAATCACATGATCATCTCTATAGATGCAGAAAAAGCATTCAACAAAATATAGCAGCCTTTCCTGGTACATCTTCTGTTCTTGATAAAAAACATTTCAAAAGATAGGAATAGAAGGAAATTTCCTCAACATGATAAAGGGTATATATGAAAATCCCACAGCAAACATTATATTCAATGGTGAAAACCTAAAAGCTTTCCCTCTAAGATCTGGAACACAACAAGGATGCCCACTGCCACTGCTCATTGTGTTAGAAGCACTTAGGCGAGAGGGCAAGATGGCGTTAGTGTAGGAGGGCGCACACTGCAAGCTCCCAGAGCAAGGCGGATTGGGGACGGGGTCCTGCCCGGGGGTCTGTGCTGTGCACGCGTGGAGTGAGAGGCTTGGGACATCTATCTGCGCGGATCAGCGGCGTGGACCGAACGGTGGAGATTCGTGAGTTTTGAGGCTGCCGGTGGAGGTTGGCACAGGCGGCTGAGCCCCGCGGTTACGGAAAAAAATAATAAAACGGACATTTGGAGCCGTGGGCGGGGGGAAAAAAGTTTTATTTTCTGGGGAGCTGGCTGCCTGGTGCCCCTTGGACCTTGTGTGAACAGAGCAAATGAGCTAGTCAGCACCCGGTGAACCGGAGGGGGGATTTTGGTCGGGGAACGCAGCTGATTTCCCTAGCCACCCAGGGATAAGACCCGGGCTGCTGCGGAGCCAGGAGGAAGGGACACTTCCCAAAAAAGGGAGGGTTCGGTTGGAAGACAGGGAAGGGTATTTTATATTTTTAGACATCGATCTGGCTGCCTGCACCGCCCCATAGCTTTGGGGAGCAGATAAGCCGACCTGAAGTAGCATTAGGCTGAGAGCAGACGCGAATCTGCACTCAAACTGATTTACTGAGCAGCCCGGTGACGCTGGAGCTCGGCGCCAGAAGGGGCGGAATCGGCCGTCTTTAGCACTCCTCACTGACTAACATCAGAGTTTCAGCTAACCTGGGGAGTCTGGAAAATGGGACGTGCTTGATTAATTTCCACGGGCCCAGCTAGGGTCTCTTCCGTAAGGGGGTTGGTCTAGAAGAGGAATTATTTTGGGTCCTGCATTTGGCTTAAAAAAAAAAAAAAAAAAAAAAAGTGAGGTCACCTCAACAAATGAAAAATAAATTCTTTTTAATTTAGTTTAATAGCTAAAAGCTGCTTCAGGACCTGCATATAGAACCCTGTGGGGAAATTCATTGATAAACACAAGTAGGCAGGAAGGATCCACATGGACCCTAGGGGAATCATTGACCCCCCTAGCTCTGTTTGACCGCTTGCCTGGGTGGATCTTTGGTTTCTCTCTGTTACTTTCTGATCTATTGCTATTATTCCCATTTTCCTCCCCCCTTCCTTTTTCCTTTTATTATTATTTTTTAAATAGGTGCTGCCAGCTGGTAGCTTATTTGCTGGGCTTCTTATTCAGTAATTTCCCACTCGCTGTATATATTGATTCTGTATTACAAACTATCGCTTATCCTTCCTGCATGTTTCTACCTTCTGTTTTCTGTTGTGGCTCTTAGAGACAACATTTTTTCATAGGCCCACAACTTAAGGGTGTCAATTTTTATCCCATCTATTTTGTTTTCTTCTTCTTTTTTCTTTTTTTTTTT
>JAKSZT010053896.1:4249624-4398341 GCA_026826555.1 Tolypeutes matacus
TGTGAGTTAAGTTTTCTCTTTGGCAGTTTTTCTTCTTATTTTATTTCCTTACTTCTTTCTATGTTCCCTTGAAGGCAAAAGGTTAGGGCCAGAGGAATCAAAAGATGTAAGGAAGGCAGAAGGATAATAGAAATATTGATAAAAGATATAAGAGGGGCAAAATGAGACTTAATGAGATGTATATTTAACTTGTGTAGGCAGTGTAGAGTAGTAGGAAAAAATATGGAGTTCCTATAATGGACTGGGAAAACAAATGGAGGAATATATATATATAGTGATTTAGAAGGCTAGAATTATGAGGTGGTAGAGAAATAGTAGAGAAAGGTCTGAAAGGAAAAAGTTAATACTAATAAAAAAAAAAAGAAAAAAGAAGAAGAAAACAAAATAGATGGGATAGAAATTGACACCTTTAAGTTGTGGGCCTATGAAAAAATGTTGTCTCTAACAGCCACAACAGAAAACAGAAGGCAGAAACATGCAGGAAGGATAAGCGATAGTTTGTAATACAGAATCAATATATACAGCGAGTGAGAAATTACTGAATAAGAAGCCCAGCAAATAAGCGACCAGCTGGCAGCACCTATTTAAAAAAAAAAAATAGAAGGAAAAAGGAAGGGGGGAGGAAAATGGGAATAATAGCAATAGACCAGAAAGTAACAGAGAGAAACCAAAGATCCACACAGGCAAGCAGTCAAACAGAGCAAAGGGGGTCAATGATTCCCCTAGGGTCCATGTGGATCCTTCCTGCCTACTTGTGTTTATCAATGAATTTCCCCACAGGGTTCTATATGCAGGTCCTGAAGCAGCTTTTAGCTGTTAAACTAAATTAAAAAGAATTTATTTTTCAATTGTTGAGGTGACCTCACTTTTTTTTTTTTTTTTTTTAGCCAAATGCAGGACCCAAAATAATTCCTCTTCTAGACCAACCCCCTTACGGAAGGGACCCTAGCTGGGCCCGTGGAAATTAATCAAGCACGTCCCACTTTCCGGACTCCCCAGGTTAGCTGAAGCCCTGATGTTAGTCAGTGAGGAGTGCTAAAGATGGCGGATTCCGCCCCTTCTGGTGCCGAGCTCCAGCGTCACTGGGCTGCTCAGTAAATCAGCGTGAGTGCAGATTCGTGTCTCCTCTCGGCCTAGTGCTGCTTCAGGTCGGCTTATCTGCTCCCCAAAGCTATGGGGCGGTGCAGGCAGCCAGATCAATGTCTAAAAATATAAAATATCCTTCCCTGTCTTCCAACCGAACCCTCCCTTCTTTGGGAAGTGTCCCTTCCTCCTGGCTCCGCAGCGGCCCGGGTCTTATCCCTGGGTGGCTAGGGAAATCAGCTGCGTTCCCTGACCAAAATCCCCCCTCCGGTTTACCGGGTGCTGACTAGCTCGTTTGCTCTGTTCACACAAGGTCCAAGGGGCGCCAGGCAGCCAGCTCCCCAGAAAATAAAACTTTCTCGCCCTGCTCGCGGCTCCAAATGGCCGTTTTATTTTTTTTTTCCCTAACCGCGGGGCTCAGCCGCCTGTGCCAACCTCCACCGGCAGCCTCAAAACTCACGAATCTCCACCGTTCGGTCCACGCCGCTGATCCGCGCAGATAGATGTCCCAAGCCTCTCACTCCACGCGTGCACAGCACAGAGCCCCGGGCAGGACCCCGTCCCCAATCCGCCTTGCTCTGGGAGCTTGCAGTGTGCGCCCTCCTACACCAATGCCATCTTGCCTCTCTATAATAACATTTTGACTAAAAAACAATGTATATACCTTAACTTAAAATACTTTATTGCTTAATAAATGCTCACCATCATCTAAGCCTTTAGCCATGCTGGTTGATGATCTAGTCTTGATGTTGATGGCTGCCGACTGATGAGGGTTATGGTTGGTGAAGTTTGGGGTTGCTGTGGCAAATTATTAAAATAAGACAACAATGAACTTTGCCACATTGATTGACTCCTCCTTTCACTTGAACTTAGAGGTCACTATAGGGTTATTAATTGGCCTAATTTCAATATTGTTGTGTCTCAAGGAATAGGGAGATCTGAGGAGAGGGAGAGATGTGTTGGAATTGTTGGTTGGTGTAGCAATCAGGATTCTTACAACATTTATTGATTAAGTTCACCTGTCTTATAAGGGCATGATTCATGGCAACCCAAAACAATTACAACAGCAACATCGAAGATCACTGCTTCCAGATCACCCTAGCAGATATAATAACAATGAAAAAATTTGAAATATTGTGAGAATTATCAAAGTGTGACACAGAGACAGTGAGCACATGCTGTTGGAAAAATGGTGCTGGTAGTCTTGCATGATGCAGGGTTGCTAAAAACCCTCAATTTGTAAAAAAAATGCAATATCTGTGAAGTGCAATAAAGTCAAGCGCAATAGAACAAGGTTGCTTGTAATTATGTTTTGGAGATTTCCTGAAACTTTTCAGAGTGTGTGCAAGCATGCTCCTTTGTGAGGTTTAAAATTATTGTAGGCATTCACTCAACAAGACACATAGGTAGGAATTTTGTTAGCTCCACAGACTCATTACTACCTTTAATGCTCACTTTGTCTGGAATCAAGTCAGTAGCAAGACATCAAATGGAATTCTCATAAATATGTGCTAGGTAAGATTTGTGCAGAACCTGGGCTGTAGTGGCCTGGTACACTCTCCATGGCTCTTATAAATCTGATATCCAGCAAATAAAAGACTTGGATTCCACAATAAGAAATATCAATGTGTAGTGGCCACTTTCTGGCAGGAAGTACATTTGTTAGAGTATGCTTTGCTAGATATTTTACAAAACATGATTAGGAAAAGTTAAAGAACTCCATTTTCAGGTGAGCAAGGCTTAGAGTCTGGTATAGGGTTTATAAGAAGTTTTCTAAGTGGAAGACATCACTCAAAAATCTCTGGTAATAATGGAGCAGATGTGGCTCAAGCAGTTGAGCCCCTGCTTCCCACATGGGAGGCTCCTGGTTCAGTTCCTGGTGCCTACTAAAAAGAAACAAACAAACAAATGAACAAAAAACCCCCAAAATAACCAAACAAAACAAATGAAAAACCCAACTCAAGGGAGCCAATGTGGCTAGGGGTTGAGCAGCAGCTTCTCTCATATGAGATCCCAGGTTCTATCCCCAGCCCCTCATACCTCAAACAAACAAACAAACAAACAAACAAACAAACAAACAAAAAACAAAAAACAGCTCTGGCAATAGTCTTAACAGTGTTTACTGACTACCACTGTGTTGGTCAGGAGCAAAGATTTGTTTTGGATCCATTTATGCCAATGTAAGACTCTGTGGTCCTTCTGCTTTAAATCTCATCACTTCTGTTTTTCTTTTAGAGAAGTTGATCAATAACCCACTTCCCACTTGACTTCAAGATGAGTGGAAACATCATCATTCTTCTCATAGATGCCTTCACCTTCTTGTTCTTTAGGCTATAGATGAGAGGATTCTAGGGGAATCCTAGGGGAGTGATGTCACTGTTCTGTATGGAGAGGATCAACTCTAGTGGGGAACCTGAGGATGGCATTAGATGGTGAAGAATAGCAGCCAGAGAACAAGGTCACTGCAGTGAGGTGGGAGAGGAGGTGGAGAAGGCCTTGCCTTGGCCTGTGGAGCTGATGCTCAGGATGGCAGAGCCTGGCTCTTGGGGTCAGCAAACAGCTTGAGGAAGAGGAACTCAGTAATAGTGCTGTGGTTCTCTAAGGCCTTTTACAGGCTCTGCTCTTTAGAAATAAACTGGGAAAAGAACTGCAATTTCTTCATTCCACAACAGTTGCCAGAAGGCATGACCGTGTTCTATTTCACTATCTATAGTTTACTACTTGGTCAGATCTTCATTATCATAGTTGTCATATTGGCCCTCAATGGTTACATGGAGTTCTTACCTTCCCTGGGTCTCTGCTGCATCTCTCTGAGCTTTGGATCATCCCCACTTGGCTCTGTCTTGATAAAGTCAGTAAGCAAAGTTATTATAGAGTATACATTTCTGCTGGAAAATTTCCCTATGTTTAAACATGCTAACTCCTTCAGTTGGGCCTTTGAGGTCCACAACACTCCCCAACGTATTTTAGGAATTCTAGGAGACATCCTGGAGAGGTAGATGGAACTCTATGCTCACCTCAGTCACCCAGTCTGTTCCTCTCCCATTCAAAACCCTCTGATGGCTTCTTAACAGGTTATGTTAGTTAGCATGTTGTGTTTGTTTAACAGTTTCTAATTGTACAAAGGCTTTCACATGTTTTCCACTCTGCATGTGTGTGTGTTTTGGTTGGATATTGTTGAGAGTAAAAGACTGCTAAACTCATTTCATAGGTGACTATTTTAAGCCCAGTGATCATATTTCATGTCTAGAGCCACACACTGATTAGTTCTTTGAACAGCAATCATTTGACTTTGCCTCATTTGATTGTAGGAGCTTTTCTAATGTACCATATGCATAGAGAAAAAGAATCAAACTTCTCACTAGGATTTCCAGGTCTGGTCTTAATTTGGCATTAATCACCTTCCCATGTACATTGCCCACTGTTACCCAGACACCCTCCTGCTAAGGGTAGACAACTCTGCTCTTGACCATGATCCTCCTGTTTCTCTGACCTTGTTCATGCTGATATATGGTCAGACTATATAATGATATGTGAGTTTGGTGTGGTTCTTGTCTCTACAATGAGAGTACAGTTTCATGTAGGGCAGGTGTTGTGCTTACTTTCTATCCTCACAGCACAAACACATCCACACCCACATACAGTCAAACACACACTCTCTTTCTCTCACACACAGAAACAGTGGACAATGCACTATATAGCATCAATCATTAATTATTAAATGAATTGGGACAAATTTAGGAAAACCTCTTGAGGATTATATCCATCACAAGGATCAAACTCAAACTGCAGTCATGCCATCAAAAAAGGAGGCATCTATTTAGGAGAAAAAGGGAGGGATGGATTGCTTAAATCTCAGTTTAGTCAGCCTCACTTGAGGCTGTTAATTACATTCACAATAATATGCTAACATCACCCCTATCCATCCATTGATTTCCAAACCTTGCTCATGTATCCTTTTCCATGATAGACCATATGTTGGGTCAGAAGACAAGTTTCAGTACATTCAAAAAGATTCAAAGTTTACAAAACACTTTCTTTGATCAAAACAGAATGAAGATGGAAATCAATAAGGATGGAAAAAGGGAAAATTCATAAATATATAGTGATTAAACAACAAATACTTAAATAATCAGTGAGTCAAAGTAGAACTTTTAAGAGAATTCAGCAAATATCTTGAGATGAATGAAAATGAGAACTCAACATATCAAAACCTGTGGGACACCACAAAGGCAGTGCTGAGAGAGAAATTTATAGCCCTCAATACTTACATTGAAAAAGAAGAAAGAGCAAACATTGAAGCTTTAACTGCACACCTGGAGGAACTAGAAAAAGAGCAGCAAACTAATCTCAAGCCAAGTTACAGGAAAGAAATATTTAATATCAGAGCAGAAATAAATGAAATTGAGAACAAAATACAATAGTGATTATCAACAAAACCAAAAGTTGATTCTTTGAGAACATGAACAAAATTGATAAACCCTTAACTAGGCTGACAAAGAAAGAAAGAAGACGCAAGTAAATAAAATCAGAAATGAGAGTGAGGATATCACTTGTAACCCCACAGAAATAAGAGAGATCAAAAGAGGATATTATGAATAACTGTATGCTAAAGAAAAACAAACAAACAAACAAACAAACAAACAAACAAAAAACTAGACAATGTAGATGAGATGGACAAATTCCAAGAAACACTGAACCACCTGCACTAACCTTAGGAGAAAGAGAAGACCTTAACAAATCAATCACAAGTGAAAAAGCTGAACAGTCATCAAAAACCTCCCAAAGATGAAAATCTCAGTACCATATGGCTTCACAAGTGAATTCTACCAACCGTTCAAATAGGATCAAATACCAATCTTGCACAAGCTCTTCCAAAAAACTGAACAGGAAAGAATGCTACCAAACTCATTCTATGAAGCCAACATCACCCTAGTACCAAAACCAGATAATGATACTGCAAAATAGAAAATTACACACTAATATCTCTAATAAATAGAGATTAAAAAATCCTCAACAAACTACTTGCAAACTGAATCCAAAAGCATATTAAAAGAATTATACACCAAGAACAAGTTGGTTTTATCCCAGGTATGCTAAGTGGTTCAGTATAAGAAAATCAGTTAGTGAAACAAACCACATTAATAAGTTGAAGAAGAAAAATTACATGATCCTCTCGATTAATGCAGAAAAGGCATTTGACATAACACAGCAGCCTGTCTTGATAAAAAGACTGCAAAAGATATGGATAGAAGGAAACTTTCTCAATATGGCAAAGTGCATATTTGAAAACCTACACCCAGCATTGTAGTCAACAGGGAAAGATTAAAAGCTTTCCTGCTGAGATCAAGAACAAGACAAGGATGTCCACTGTCACTATTGTTATTCAATATTGTGCTAGAAGTTCTAAATAGAGTAATTAGGCTAGATAAAAGAATAAAAGTCACCCAAATAGGAAAGGAAGAAGTAAAACTTTCACTGTTCTCTGATGATATGATCCTATATCTAGAAAATCCTGAAAAACCAACAACAAAGCTCCTAGAATTAATAGACAAGTTCAGCAAAGTGGTGAGATACAAGATTAATATGAAAATATCCACAGTGTTTCTATGCACTACTGATGTGCAATCTGAGGAGTAAATCAGAAAAAAAATTCCATTTATAATAACAACAAAAAGAATCAAATATTTAGGAAGAAACTTAACCAAGGACATAAAGGGTCTGTATTCAGAAAACTATAAAACATTGCTAAGAGATTGAAGAAAACTTACATAAATGGAAGTACATTCCGTGTTCATGGATTGGAAGACTAAATATTGTTAAGATGTCAATTCTGTCCAAAGGGATTTACAGATACAGTGCAGTTCCAAAAAATATCCCAATAGCCTTTTTCTTTTTTTGCAGAAGTGGAAAAAGCCAATTATCAAATTTATTTGGAAGGGTAATGGGCCCTGAATAGCCAAAAATGTCTTAGAAAAGAAGAACGAAGTTGAAGGACTCTCATATCTTGACTTTAAAACATATTACTTAGCTACAGTGTTAAAAACAGCATAGTACTGGCATAAAAACAGATTGACCTATGTGACTGAATTGAGAACTCAGAAATAGACCCTCACATCTACGGTCAAATGATTTTTGACAAGACTGTCAAGCCTCCCAGCTGGCCATAACAGTCTATTCAACAAAAGGTGCTTGGAAAATTGGATATCCATATCGAAAAGAAAGAAAGAGGGCCCTTATCTCTCACGTTACACAAAAATTAACTGAAAATGGATCAAGGACCATTTAAAAGCAACAACCATAACACTTCTAGAAGAAAACATAGGAAAATATCTTCAAGATCTTGTGGTAGGTTGTAGTTTCTTAAACTTGACATCCAAAGCACAAGCACCAAAGAAAAAATAGATAAATGGGACCTCCTCAAAATTCAACACTTTTGCACCTCAAAGGACTTTGTAAAAAGGGTGAAAAGGCATCTGACTCAATGGGAGAAAATATTTGTCAATCACATATCTGATAAAGGTTTAATATCCATGATCTGTAAAGAGACCACACAACTCAACAATAAAAAGACAAGCTACCTCATTAAAAAATTGGCAAAAGACTTGAAAAGACAATTGGCCATAGAAGGAATACAAATGGCAAAACAACAACAACAACAACAAAAACACATGAAAAAATGTTCAACATCACTAGAGATTAGGTTAATGCAAATCAAAACTACAATACGATATCATTTCACATCTATTAGACTGGCCACTATTAACAAGTTGGAAATCTGTAAATGTTAGAGAGGATATGGTGAGATAGGAAAACATATTCACTGTTGGTGGGAATATAGAATAATACAGCCATTGTGCAAGACTGTTAGGCAGTTCCTAAGGACATTGTATATTGACTTGACCAGTAACCTGGCAATACCATTACTAGGTATATCCCCAGAAGAACTTTGAGCAGTGACACTAATAGACATCTGTACACCGATGTTCATAGTAGCATTATTCACAATTATCAAAAGTTGGAAATAACCCAGGTATCCATCAACTGATGAATGGATAAACACATTGTGGTGTATATATGTGATGGAATATTATGCAGTTGTAAAAAGAAATGAATTCATGAAGCATATGACAATATGGATGAACTTGGCAGACATGTTGAGTGAAGCAAGTCAGACACAAAAGTATAATTTTGTATATGATTGCACTATTATGAAATCAAATATATTATGTAAGCTCATGATATTATTAATTAGAATACAAATCAACAGAAAGTGGAATGTGGGTAGAGAATGGAAAGCTGAGGATTTTGTGCAGAATTGGTTAATGGTTGTTTGTAAATCTTTGGAAATGAATGGAAATGGTGAGAGCACATCATGCTGTTTGTGACTAGGAGAGCTATTACATGGGTATGACAGTGGTTGAAAGGAAAAGTCTATAAACATGTGTATTACAAGAAGGAAAGCTAAAGAATACAACATCGGACTATATAAAATAGTGAAACTTCATATAAAATATGAACATCAGTCAAAGTGCACATATAAGACTGTTTTTATAAGATATAAATGCAAATAATCTAGAGAGAGGGAAGCAGAATAGCAACTTATAGCAGAATATGGCAGGGAGGCATTGAGAGACTGAAATATGATGAGTTTTATTTGTTTGGCTGGTTTTTTGTTTATTATGTTTATTATTATGATTATTACTGTTACTGGAATAATGAAAATGCTCTTGAGATAATTGAAGTGATGAATGCACTGTTATGTGATCGTACTGAATACCCTTGACTTTAAAATTTGTATGGATATGCTTTATTAATATGTATCAATAAAATTGATTTCTTAAAAATAAAAGGACTCACTTATCAATATATTTTTTGAGATTTCTAGGTTATTCCTTCCTGTGTTATAAACAAAGTACCATGAACTAAAAGAAATTAATCCCCAAAGCTCTATGCATAAATGTAATAAAGGTATGGGCAGTAAAAATAAAGATAGAATTTATATAAAATAAAAAAAGGAAAGAAACAAAGGGCAAAATCTCAGAAAAAGCAGGCCACCCTCTCAGGTCACTAGCAACACTCTCGGGCTTCCAGTGCTCACCAATCAATCACCCTGCAGCCTTCCCTCCTCAGGTAAAATACCCCGGTATAGAGAAAAGAAAAAAGAAAAAAAAAATCTAAAATAATCCCAGTCTAAGTTCCCTGTGGCTAGGCTGCTTGTCCTGCAACTCCTCCTTTCCCCCAAGGGAGCCAGCTGGGAGCCTGAGGAAAAGCTGGATAGCTCTCTGGTTCCCTTCGCTTCTGGCTGATTGAGTGTCTGAGGGCTGCCTCTTCTTGCCCCTTTTCCCTCAGAATGGTTGGACTTCTGATGGCTTGCAGTCTTCCTCTCCAGGCTCTCATCTCACTAGGAATGGACCATTGCACCAAGCCCTTGATATTGGTGACTGTACTTATGAACCTTGATCTTGTGAAATTGGAACTTAGTTTAGTATTATATGTTGTCTAAGAGTTACCTCCTAAGGGCCTCTTTTTGGCTCAAATATTACCTCTCTCTAAGCCAAACTCACCATATAAACATACTATACCCCTGCCTCTGCCCTTGCATGGGACAGGACCCCCGGGGATAAGTCTCCCTGGCACCAAGGGATTACTACCAAGCACCAACCAGCAGTGCACCTGGAAAAAGACTTTGACCATAAGGGGGAAATGGTAAATACAAATGAGTTCTTATGGCTAAGAGATTTCAAAGTGAGTCAGGAAGTCATTCCAGAGGTTATGCTTATGCATGTCTCAGCAGGCTATCATTGACTGCCACAGTAAATATTGCCTCAAATAGCAGGGTTCCTGAGGGTTCTAGAGACATCCAGACACTATAGGCAGGGCAGACAACTCAGGATTTTGGTGCCTTACCAGTGGGCCTTACCTTGGAACTTATGATCTCCAGTGTTGACAGAGTTGGACTCATTTGTGGTTTCCCTACACATGGCTCTTCTGCCCCTTCTGTTTGAACCTATAGTTAGTACTGTACTTGTAAGTGTATATTCAAGAGACTTAATTAAATCTTTGATCCATCCTTGTGCCAATTGGGCCCTGAATCTCAGCAGAGTTGCAACACTATTCTCCAGTTGATTGGACTCACTGAAGACAACTAATAAGGTAATGATGATGGACAACACCTATCCCAAGGAACAGAGAGAGTCTGCAACTGCAAGCAAGAGAGTTCCATCCATCTGCCCTGTGGGATCTAAGCCCCTTCTCACTAGAGGCAGTGTGGTCATCACCATCCCCAAATCCTCAGGATTGGGGAATGAACAATAGACTAAAGTAAACTTACTAGTATTCTCTTATAGAATTATTATTTTAGCAATGGAAGAAATTTTATCATTGATGTGGAGGCAGTGGCCACCGTAGGTTCTGAGGAGAGCGAGAGGGAAAAATAAGTGTAATATGGGGGCATTTTTTCGGATATTGGAATTGTCCTGCATGACGTCACAATGACAGATACAAGCCTTTAAATATTTTGTCCTAACTTACTAAATTGCAAGAGACAGAGAGTAAACTATAATCCATGGTTAGTGGCAAAGCTTCACTATAAGTTCATCAATTGTAACAAATATACCACACTAATGAAGCATGTTGGGGAATGTGTGGGAGCAGGAAGGCATGGGGCATATGGGAATCCCCTACATTTTCATGTAACATTTATTTAATCTGAAGTTTCTTTAAAATAAATAAATTAAAAAAAAGAAACAATTGCCCAAACTGAGATAATGAAGATTTACAGCTATGTTTCTTCTAATAGTTTTATAGTTTTTGCTCTTACTTTTAGGTAAGAGAGTTTTTTAGTTAATTTTTATATGTGGTGTGAAGGAAGGGTCCAATTTCATTCTTTTACATGGGGATATCTAGTTTCTTTACTCCATTTATCAAAAAAATCTTCATTGATCATTGAATGATTTTGGCACCTATTTTGAAAATTAATTGATTTAATTGGGTTTATTTTTGGACTCTCAATTCTACTCCATTATTTTGTCTTATCCTTATGCTACAGCAACACTCTAAATAAAATTACTCTAAAATTTTAACAATATTTATTTCAGTAAGTTTGAGTCCTTCAACTGTTATTCTTTGCAAAATTGTTTTAGACATTTGAGATCTGTTAAAATTTTATATGAATTTTCTGTTTCTGCCAAAAAGGCAGTTGGAATTTTTACAGGGATTGTATTGAATTTGTAGACCATTTTGAGGAGTAATGCAATCTTATTAAAATATAGCCTTCCTATCTATGAACATGCGATATCTTCCCATTTATTATATCTTCTTTAATTTCTTGCAGCAATGTTTTGTCATATTTAGCATCAATGTCTTTTGCCTCCTTAGCTAAATATGTTCAAAAGTTATTTATTCTTTTTGATGCTATTTTAGGTGGAATTGTTTTTTTGCTTTTCTTTTCAGATTGTTTGTAGTTAGTGTAGACAAAGCTAATTTGGTGCAACTTTCTGAATACATTTCTTAGCTCTAATAGGTTTTTAAAAATTGTTTTGGATATTTTCAATATAACATCATGTCTGCTTTGAATAGATATTTTCACTTTTTTTTTTTCAAATTTGCATATCTTTTAGTTCTTTACTTGCTTAGCTGCTCTGACTAAAACTTCTAGTACTATTTTGAATACACTTGGTGAAAGTAGAATATTTTTCTTTCTCCTGATTTAGGAGAAAAGATTTCAGTCTTTCATTACTGAGTTTAATGCTAGCTATGTTTTATTTTCATAAATTCCCATTAACGTGATGAGGAAATTCCCTTATATGTTTAGTTTAATGACTGTTTTCTTTTAAAATCATGGATGGATGTTGGATTTTGTCAAATTCTTTTTTGCAGCATTGGTGAAGATCATGTCCCCCCGCCCCTTCATTATATTAGTCTTTTAAATAAATTTATTGATTTTTCATATATTGGGATTGATCCCATATGTTTTTGGTACATAATTCTTCAAATATGTTGCTTGATTGTTTTGCTACTATTTCATTGAAGATATTTGCATCTATATTCATTAGGGTATTGGTCTAAAGATTTCTTTATTGGGTTGTCTTTTTCTGGCTTTGGTATCAGGGTAATCCTAGCCTCATAGAACAAGTTAGGAAGTATAATTTTTGGAATACTTTTTGAAAAGTTCAAGAAATATTGGTGTTATTTCTTCTTTAACTATTTGATAGAAATTCATCAGTGAGGTTATTTGCTCTTGGGCTTTTTTCATTGGGAACTTTTTGATTACTTGTTACGTTTGGTTCAAATTTTTCTATTTCTTCTTTAGTCATTTTTTATAGTTTGTATTCTTCTAGTAAGTTTTCCATTTCAGCTAGTTTAACTAATTTTGGGATGCAATTGTTCATAATATCTCCTTATACTCTTTTCATTTCTGTAATGTTGGTAGTAATAGCCATATTTTCATTTCTGATTTTGAAATTTGTCTCTTTCTCTTCTTTTTTAAGGCAAAGTTTTGTGATTATTTTTTTCAATGATTCTCCAATATTTTCTGTTTCATTTTTCTGTACCCTAACTTTATTCTTTCATTTTTACCCTATAATGTGATTTCCTTAGATGTATAGTTAGGTTATTAATCTGAAGTATTTTTCTTTTTTAATGAGGGAATTTACAGTTATTTACAGGTATAAATATCCCGTTGGTTACTTCTTTTGCTACATAGCATATATTGGTATGTTGTATTTTTGTTTTCATTTATCTCAAAGTATTTGTGATATATTCTTTGATTCATTGGCTTTTTAAAAGTGTGTGTGTTTAAAGTTTGTGTAATTGTGACTATTCTAGATTTTTTTCTACTGTTATTATTTTTTGTTTCATTCCATTGTGGTTGAAGGGGATATTTTCTACGATTTCAACATTTTAAAATTTATTGAGACTTGTTTTGTGGCTTACCTATGGTCTTTCATGGGGAAAGTTACATGGACATTTCAAAGAATATGTATTCTCTTGTTGCTGAGTGGATATTTCCTTATTTGCCTGTTTAGTTTAGGTGGTTAATGGTCTGATTAAGTTCTTAGTTTCCCTTTAATTTTATTGTGAGTTCTTTAATATCATCTTCATTTGAATTTGTTGAGGTTCTCAGATGTTTGCATTCACTGGTTTCATTAAATTTGGGGAGTTTTTGGTTATTTCTTCAAGTACACATTTTTTTTCTCTTTTCTTTTGCTCCTCTCCTTTTGGACTCCCTTTATGTACTCATGCACACACATGTGTGTGTATGATTGACTGTGTCCCACAAATCTCTTTTTATCTGTTCACATTTTTCTTCAATCTTTTCTCATTCTTCTGCTCTTGCTAGTTAATACAAAGTAACTAGTCTTCAAGCTCATTGATTCATTCTAGTGGTTGATAGAATCTGGCATTGAAACACTTGAGATTTTTTCATTTCTTTTATCTTACTTTACAGCTCAAAAACTTGTATTTGGTGTTTTTTCTAATTTCTGTCTTTTTATATTCTCTATTTGTGGAGACATTCTTTAGTTGTTTGCATATGCTTTCTTGTAGCACTTTGAGGACATTTAAAAGAGTTGACTTAGGAGGATTGTGGGAACGTGGCCAACCAATAAGGCAGATAAAGCTTAGCTCTCACTAAAAGAACAAAGAAAAAGCCAGAGGCTGCTGTGAGGACCTGCTTTGGTGTATAGCAAACCAGGACACTGCTTACCAACTCCCAGAAGAGTGAGGGTCAGGGACACAAAGAAGCCAAAACAAGGAACATAGAAAACAGCAAGGAAATAGAATAAGAACAAAGTGTCAAAGAGAAAACTTAACACACAGACAAAAACAGCAATTAAATAAAACCCTAGAGTAAAGAAAGAAGCTAATCAACTGAATAAACCCCAAAACAAAAAAAGACAAACAGACAGCTACAAAAAATTACAAACCATACTAAGAAACAGGGAGACATGGCCCAGTCCAATGAACAAATTAAAAACCAGGAAGAGATGCAGAACATTGAACAACTAATCAAAGCTGTCCAAACAAATATCATGGACCAACTTAATGAAGTGAAGGAAGATTGAGGATATTAAGAAGACACTGGGAGGGGGACAGATGTGGCTCAAATGGTTGGGTGTCTATGTCCCATATGGAGGGACCCAGGTTTGATCCACAGGACCTCTTGTTAAAAAAAAAAAAAAAAAGAAGACACTGGGAGAACATACAGAAGAAATTATAAACATACATAAAAAGATAATGGATATGATGGTGATGAATGGCATAATCCAAGAAGTCAAAAAGACACTGGAGGCACATAACAGTAGATTTGAACAGGCAGAGGAAAGAATTAGTGATGTGGAAGACAGTACATCTGAAATCAAGCAGATAGTAGAACAGTTAGATAAAAAGATAGAAATAATCCAGCAGGGACTTATGGATTTGAATGACAAAACAAAATGCACAAACATACAAATTATAGGTATCCCAGAGGGAGAAGAGAATGGAAAGGGGACAGAAGGAGTGTTTGAGAAAATAATGGCTGAAAACTTCCCAACCCTATTGAGGGAGATGGATGTACATGTCCAGGAAGTGCAGTGCATCCCAAAAAGTATAAATCCCAACAGGTCTACTCCAAGACATATACTCATCAAACTGTCCAATGCTAAAGACAAAGAGAAAATACTGAAAGCAGCAAGACAAAAGATGAAAATCACATACAATAGCAGTTCAATAAGATTAAGTGCTGATTTCTAATCTGAAACCAAGGAGGCAAGAAGGCAATGGTATGACAAAGTTAAGGTACTAAAAGAAAAAACTTCCAGCCAAGAATTCTCTATCCAGCAAAGGTGGCATTCAAAAATGATGGAGAGTTCAAAATATTCGCAGATAAACAGAAATTAAGGAGCATGTCAATAAGAAACCTGCCCTTCAAGAAATACTAAAGGGAATTCTGCAGGCTGAGAAGAAAAAAACAGGAAAGAGAAAGTTGGAGGACAGTGTAAGAACAACTAAAAAAGACCAAAAAGAAATAAAAACAATATGACATACATAAACCCAAAGAAAATATGGCTAATGTAAGTAATTCCTTGAGAATAATAACACTGAATGTTAATGGATTATACTCACCATTCAAGAGACACAGATTGGCAAAGTGGATAAGGAAACTTGACCCATCTATATGTTGTCTATAAGAAACCCACCTTAGACCCAGAGATTCAAGTAGGTTGAAGGTGAATGGCTGGAAAACAATTTTACAAGCAAACAATATCCAAGAAAGGGCAGGAGGAGCTATACTAATATCAAGCAAAATAGACTTTAAATGCAAAACTATTTTAAGAGACAAAGAAGGACACTATATAATAGTAAAAGGGGTAATCTTTCAAGAAGAAAGAACAATTATAATCATTTATGCACCTAACCAGGGCACCTCAAAATATATGAGGCAAACATTGGAAAAACTAAGTGGAGAAATAGATGCCTCTACAATTATATTATGAGACTTTAATACACCATTACCACCATTAGACAGAACATCTCAACAGAGAATCAATAAAGAAACCAAGACTTTGAATAATACATTAGAGATCTGGATCTAATAGCTATATACCGAACACTACACCCAAATACAGCGGGATATACATTCTTCTTGAGTGCACATGGATCACACTCCAAGATAGACCACATGATAGGCCACAGAAAAATTCTCAATGAATTCAGAAAGATTGAGATTATATAAAGTAATTTCTCTGATCACAGTGGAATGAAGCTGGAAATCAGTAAGGGCCAGAGAACCAGGTTAGGCACAAAGATATGGAAATTAAACAATACATTCTTTTTTTAAAATTTTATTATTATTTTTTTATTAATTAATTTATTTTTTATTGTGGGTAAAAATTTTCACAATACATATCAATATTTGTAAAATGATATACAAATATATATGCATATATGTGCTTTTGCTTACAAAAATGTTATATATATATACACATATATAAATATATAAACATATATACATATATATACATATATATATATATATATATATATATTTTTTTTTTTTAAGAGGTGCTTAGATTACCTAAATATTACATGGAACCTACCGGGATTCCCTTGTTCCCTACTTCCCACACCTCCCACCATATCCCACACAAACATCTCCCACAATTGTGGCCCATCACCCTCAATGGACTTACACATCCTGGGGCCTTGCCATCAACCATAAACCACAGTTCACATCATAGACCACACTCTCTCCCACACAGTTCTGAATGGTGTGTGCTGATTTAAAATGGTCTACATCCGTTGCCACAACGGCACTCAGGACAACCTCCAAATCCCGAAAAAGCCCCTGTATTTCAACTGCACATCCCCTCCCTGCCCCAAAAGTGTCCAGTGGCCACTGGCTCCACCTCATTGTTATAATTTCTTCAATTGCTAGAATCACCATATGTGTACAACAGAATACCATCAAGTCCACTCTAGTCCATAGTTCTTCCACCAATCCTGAGGGGACTGGGATGGTGATGTCCACTCCACCTCCAAGTGAGAGAGGGCTTATATCCCATGGATATGGTGGGTGGGATGATCCTGCCTGCAGATGCAGGCCCTCTCCATTCCCTGGGATGGCCATTGCCCATCGTTGTCTCCTCGCCAGGTGACTTGGATGAGTCCATTGAGCTGTAGGGTAGGAGTTGCAGCTCCACCTAGATTCCATGCACACCTGGCACATAGGTAGGCCAGAGGCTCCAGTCTCTGGAAGTATACCTAAAAACTCCAGCATCACATATAGGTTTGAATAGAAGGGACTGATGAACCATGTGCAGGGAGGACTTATTTGAGTCCAATTCTTTCGCTTTCAGGAACACAGATTCCAAAATAGTGCCCACTGATAAGGCATTGGTCTCTGGGGCTATCCCCCCTTATATAGGACCTGGGTGTCACCAGAGCTCTCAGGAGCCCCTCTGTGTGGGGACATATGCACCTTGATGTTCTATGAGCTCCTACTGAGGTGTGCGTAAGCGTTACCTCTGGGATGACCTCCCAACTCTCTTTGAAGTCTCTTAGCCACTTGAACTCATTTGTCTTTACCTCTTTCCCCTTTTATTCAAGGTCTTTTTCAGTTGTGTTGCCAGTTGGCACTTGGTATTAATCCCTCGTTGCCAGGGAGGCTCATCCCCGGGAGTCATGTCCCATGTTGGGGGGAAGGTAATGCGTTCATATGCTGAGTTTGGCTTAGAGAGAGGCCAAATTTGAGCAACAAGGAGGCTCTCAGGTGGCAACCCTTAGGCACCTCATAACAGTAAACTAAGTTTCAGTTACAAGAGCAAAGACTCATAAAGGTAGTCATCAATAAAAAGAACTCATCAGTCGGCCATCCTCTTTTGACAGACACTGTCCCTGCACTCAGAGGACTGTTGCTGCTCCCTTGGAGAATGTGGCAGAGCTCTCCAGGCTGAGAATTCAGTATTCTCTCATTTATTGAGTTATTCTCCACCCACTGTGACCATCCCCACCCCTTGATCATTTGAACAAATTTATATATCTTTTATGTATGTTCAGGTGAACTTCCTCCCATGAAACCCCCATCCCTGACACCCACCACCAATGATTCTCTCCTGCCCCCATTGTAACCCTTCTGTGATCCAAACCTTCCTTAAAGATGAAGCCCATATAATAGCCAAATACAATTAATAGGAAATTGAAATAATAATGATAAGTTTAAATGTAAGAGATACAATACATGGAAACTTAAAAAAACACTAAAAATAAAATAAAAGGATTGGGATATTAAAAAAATGGTAAAAAACCACAAATTAAAAAAAAATTTAAAAACATTTTTCCTTTTATCACTGAATTATCAGGTGCCCAGTCTGTACCATGGCACCTTCTCCCTCTCCCTCCCCAGTATCTCCCAATTTTTCATTTAATTTTCAGGGAAGTTTTAGGTCACAGCAAAGTCACACACAGAATACTAGAGACTCTCATATACCCAACCTCCTCCCCCTTTCCTCACCCCATATTAAAACCTTTTTGTATGTGGATGGGAGCATTGTTATAACTGTTATACAGATAGTGAAACATAGCTACTAAACAATGTCAATGGTTTACAATATAGTTTACATTTTAGATGGTACAATTTAATAATTTTTGATGATATTCACCATGTCCTGTGTCTGTCACTGTAAAGTAATGAAAAACATATTCCCTGACCACTAAATACCCTCTGTTTGATCTATTCTTTTCCTCCCTCCCCATCCCCCTGGGGCACATGACACCCCCCTGTCTTGACTCATTGGATGACAAGATTCATAGTTACATGCAACAAGATGTCTTGACATGCTGATTGTCCTCCCCTATTAGGATCCACCCTTGCTCATAAGAGATGCCCATCTGTCTGTTTCTGGGTGAATCAGTCCTCCCAAAGATGGGGGTCCATCTCCTTCCCACTCACCATGTGAGTCTCCACCCAGCGACACAACACATTATGACAGGATGAACACTCACACTCTCCCCAGGAGCCTGCTCCAGATGGGCTCCATCCTGAATGGTCCCCCAACCAACACTGTAAACCAGTGACACTCCCTTGTCATATTTCCATAAGAGTATTCCCACCCCTGCACTTTCAACCTCACACCCACAAATCCCGTGTTTACTTGGTCCCCCTCCCATCTCTCCCCCCAGTATCCTGGGTATTCTAACCCACCCATCCTAATCTACCCACCTGTAGATCCTGCACCACCAAACCCAGTAATATCACTACCCACCTGTCCTATCCTTCAATATGCAACTATACTCTATCACTTTACCATAGATTATGTCCATATGGGTGACGGCTCACATCCTTCTCTTCGTTTTCTCTCTCTTGCTAACCTATCTTTCAGACAATGGTTCTCGGAGACTGCTCACTTTCTTCAATTCATATCAGTGAGGTCATGTACTATTCATCCTTCAATGCCTGGCTTGCTTCACTCAACAAAAGGTCTTCAAGATTCATCCATGTTATTCCATGTGTTAGCACTTTATTCCTTCTTACAGCTGAGTAATATTCCATTGTATGTATGTCCCACATTTTGTTTATCCATTCATCTGTTGATAGGCACCGGGGCTGATTCCAACTTTTGGCAATTGTGAACAATGCCGCTATGAACATTGATGTGCATATATCTGTTCGTGTGTTTGCTTTCAATTCTTCTGGGTATATACCCAGCAGTGGAATCGCTGGATCATATGGAAGATCTATTGTTAGTTTTCTGAAGACCTCCCAAACTGTCCTCCACCGTGGCTGGACCATTCCACAATCCCACCAGCAGTGGATGAGGGTTCCCATTCCTCCACATCCTCTCCAACACTTATAGTCTGCTGTTTTTTTAAAAACACCATTCTAATGGGTATAAGATGGTATCTCATTGTAGTTTTGATTTGCATTTCCCTAATAGCTAGCAATGTCGAGCATTTTTTCACGTGCTTTTTAGCCATTTGTATTTCTTCCTTGGAGAAGTGTCTTTTCAGGTCACTTGCCCATTTTTTTAAATGGGTTTTTTGTTTTTTTATTTTCAAGGTGTAGGATTTCTTTATATATGCAGGATATTAGGCTCCTATCAGATATATGGTTGCCAAATATTTTCTCCCATTGGGTAGGCTGCTTTTTAAATTTCTTTATAACATCCTTTGAGGTGCAGAAGTTTTTAATTTTGATGAGATCCCATTTATCTATTTTTTCTCTTGCTGCTCGTGCTTTGTGTGTGAAGTTCATGAAACCAATTCCTATTACAAGGTCCTGTAGATGTTTCCTTACATTATCTTCCAAGGTCTTTATGGCCTTGGCTCTTATATTTAGATCTTTGATCTATCTTGAGTTGATTTTTGTATAAGGTGTGAGGTGGTGTTCCTTTCTCATTCTTTTGGATATGGATATCCAGTTCTCCAAGCACCATTTGTTGAAGAGGCCATTCTCTCTCAGTTGAGTGAGCTTGCTGGCCTTGTCAAATATGTGGTAACTGTATATGCGAGGATCTATATCAGTACTCTCAATTTGGTTCCATTGGTCAGTATGTCTATCCTTGTGTCAAACCATGCAATTCTAAAAAAAAAATTATTTTATTTTTTTATTTTTTAAAAGATACTTAGATCAAATAAATGTTACACACAAAATATAGGGATTCCCATATGCCCCACTTCCCACATTTCCCACAACCTCCCACACAAACATCCTTCATTAGTGTGGCACATTAATTGCAATTGATAAACACATCCTGGGGCTTTGCCATTAAGCATGGACCACAGTTCACATTGTAGACCACACTCTCTCCCACACAGTTCTGCATGTTATATGATGATATAAAATGGCCTATATCTGTCATTGCAATGTCGCTCAGGACAATTCCCAAGACCCAAAAAAGCCCCTGTATTACAACTGCTTTTCCCTTTTCCTACCCCCAGAGCCTCCAGTGGCTACTGGCTCCACATCAATGATGTAATTTCTTCCATTTCTTGAATCCCAATGTGTCTATAGTAGAATACAAGTAAGTCCACTCTAGTCCATAGCTCTTCCCCCCTTCCTGAGGAGTCTGGGATGGTGATGTAAACTCCAATTCCAATTAAGAGGGGGCTTATATCCCATGGAGAAGGTGGATGAGATTATCCTGCCTGCAGCTGCAGACTCTCTCCATGAAGTTTTGACCACTATAGCTTTGTAGTATGGTTTAAAGTCAGATAGCATGATACTTCCAATTTCATTTTTCTTTTTCAATATGTCTTTGACTATTTGGGGCCTCTTACTTTTCAAAAAATATTTTGTAGTTAGTTTTTCCAATTCAGTAAAAAATGCTGAGATCATTTTAATTTGGATTACATTAAATCTGTAGATTAGTTTGGGTAGGGTAGACATCTTAATGATGTTTAGTCTTCCTATCTATGAACAGGGAATATTCTCCATTTATTTAAGTCTTCTTTGACTTCCTTTAAGAGCATTGTGTAGTTTTCTGTATATAAGTCCTTTACTTCTTTAGTTAAATTTATTCCAAGGTATTTGATTCTTTTAGTTACTATTGTAAACGGTATTTTTTTCTTGATTTCCTCTGCAGGTTGCTCATTTTTGGTGTACAGAAATGCTACTGATTTTTGAGCATTGATCTTATAGCCTGTGACTTTAATGAACTCATTTATAAGTTCTAGAAGCTTTGTTGTAGATTTCTCAGGGCTTTCTATGTATAGGATCATGTCGTCTGCAAATAGTGAAATTTTCACTTCTTCCTTTCCAATTTGGATGCCTTTTAAATCTTTTTCTTGCCTCAGTGCTCTAGCAACTACTTCTAATACAATGTTAAATGGGAGCAGTGATTGTGGGCATCCTTATCTTGTTCCTGATCTTAGAGGGAAAGGCTTTAGGATTTCACCATTGAAGATAATATTAGATGTGTTTTTTTCTTATATACCCTTTATCATGTTCAGAAAGTTTCCTTCTATTCCTATCTTTTGCAGGGTTTTTATTAGGAAAGGGTGTTGTAATTTGTGGAATGCCTTTTCTGTGTCTATGGAGATGATCACATGACTTCTTTTTTTTTTTTTAAGATTTTATTTATTTATTCATTTATTCCCCCTTGCTGCTTGTGCTCGCTGGGTCAGCTAACCACACCACGCGGGCGGGCCTGCCTTCACCAGGAGGCCCCGGGAACCGAACCCGGGGCCTCCCATATGGTAAATGGGAGCCCTACTGATTGAGCCACAGCCGCATCCCCACATGACTTCTTTCTTTCAATCTGTTTATGTGGTGTATTACATTGATTGATTTTCTTATTTGGAAACATCCTCGTATACCCTAGATGAAACCACTTGTTCATGGTGTATAATTCATTTGATATGTTGTTAAATGCAATTAGCATGTATTTTGTTGAGGATTTTAGCATCTGGGTTCATTAGAGGGATTGGTCTTTAATTTCCTGTTCTTAAGGCATGTTTGTTTGCCTTTGGTATTAGGGTAATGTTGGCATCATAGAATGAGTTAGGCAATGTTCCTTCTACTTCTATTTTTCGGAAGAGCTTAAGCATGATTAGTGTTAGTTCTTTCTGGAATGTTTGGTAAAATTTACTTGTGAAGCCTTCTGGTCCTGGGCTCTTCTTAGTTGGGAGGTTTGTGATGACTGAGTCTATCTGAGTAATTGGACTGTTGAGCTCATCAATTTCTTATTTTGTCAATGCAGGCTGCTTGTGAGTTTCTAGGAATTTGTCCATTTCCTCTAAGTTATCATTCTTGTTGGTATATAATTTTTCAAAGTATCCTCTTATGATACTCTTTATTTCTGTGGGGTCAGTGGTGATATCCCTTTCCTCATTTCTTATTCCGTGTATTTGCATCTGCTCTCTTTTTTTCTTTATTAGTCTGGCTAAGGGTTTGTCAATTTTATTGATCTTCTCAAAGAACCAGATTTTTATTTTTTTAAAATTTTTTTCTAGTGCTTTCTTATTTTCTATTTTGTTTAGTTCTGGTCTAATCTTTCTTATTTCCTTTTTTCTACTTCTTTTGGGGTAAGTTTGTTGCTGTTTTTCCAATTCCTCCAAGTGTGCAGTTAGGTCTTCTATATAAGCTCTTTATATATATATATGCATTTATGGCTATAAATTTCCCTCTCAGTACAGCTTTTGCTGCATCTCTTAGGTTTGATATGTTGTGTTGTCATTTTCATTTGTTTCAAGGTAGCTATTGATTTCTTTTGAGATTTCCTCCTTGAGCCACTCTTTGTCTAAGAGTGCTTTGTTTAACTTCCATATCTTTGTGCCTAATCTTGTTCTCTGGCCCTTGCTGAATTCCAATTTCATTCCATTGTGGTCACAGAAATTATTATGCATAATTTCAATCTTTCTGAATTTATTGAGATTTTTCTGTGGCCTTGCATGTGGTCTCTCTTGGAGTATCTTCCATGTGCACTCAAGAAGAATATATATCCCGCTTTATTTGGGTGTAGTGTTCTGTATATGTCTATTAGGTCCAGATCTTCTAATGTAGTAACCAAAGCTTTTATTTCTTTATTGATTGTTTATCAAAATGTTCTGTCTAATGGTGATAATGATGTATTAAAGTCCCCCACTATAATTGTAGAGGTATCTATTTCTTCACTTAGTATTTCCAGTGCTTGCCTCATGTATTTTCAGGCATCCTATTAGGTGTGTAAATGTTTATGATTGTTCTTTCTTCTTGAAAGATTACCTCTTTCACTAATATATAGTGTCAGTCTTTGTCTCATACAAAAGTTTTGAATTTAAAGTCAATATTGTCAGATATTTGTATAGTTACTCCAGCCCTTTTTGGTTATTGTTTGCTTGTAAGATTGTTTTCCAGCCATTCACTTTCAGAGTCCTTGAATCCTTGGGTTTAAGGTGGGTTCTTGTAGACAACACATAGGTGGGTCATATTTCCTAATCCATTCTGCCAATCTGTGTCTCTCAACTGGTGAGTTTATTACATTAACATTCATTATTATTACTTTCAAGGAATTACTTACATTAGCCCTAATTTCTTCGGGTTCATGTATGTCATAAGTTGTTTTTAGTTTCTCTTTTTGTCTTTTTAGTTGTTCTTACACTCTCCTCCAGCTCTCTCTCTCCTGTTTTTCCTTTCAACCTTCAGAACTCCCTTTAGTGTTACTTGAAGGGCATGTTTCTTATTGGCATATTTTCTTAATTTCTGTTTATCTGTGGATATTTTGAACTCTCCATCATTTTTGAATGCCAGCTTTGCTGGATAGAGTATTCTTCGCTGGAAGATTTTTCTTTTATTATCTTAACTATGTCATACCATTGCCTTCTTGCCTCCATGGTTTCAGATGAGAAAATAAGCACTTAATCTTATCGAACTTCCCTTTTATGTGATGGATCTCATTTCTCTTGCTGCTCTCAGTATTCTCTCTTTGTCTTGAGCATTGGACAAAGTATATGAGTATATAGACATGAGTATATGTCTTGAATTAGATCTGTTGGAATTTATACTGTTTGGGGTGCACTGTGCTTCCTGGACTTTTACATCCACCTCCCTCTATAGGGCTGGGAAGTTTTCAGACATTATTTCCTCTACACTCCTTCTGTCCACTTTCCCTTCTCTTATCCCTCTGGGATGCCTATGATGCTTAAGTTTGCACATTTTGTGTTGTCATTCAAATCCTTAAGTCCCTGCTTGATTTTTTCTATCTTTTTATCTATCTGTTCTACTATCTGTTTGATTATAGATGTACTGTCTTCTACATTACTAATTCTTTTCTCCACCTGTTCAAATCTATTCTTATGTGCTTCCAGTGTCTTTTGTTTTTTTTTTTTTTAACTATGAAGGTATCTTTGTTATTTTTTTAAAATGTTTTTTCTTATTTTATTTATTTATCCCCCCTTGCTGCTTGTCCGCACTATGTCCATTTGCTTTGCATTTTTCTGTGTCTGCTTGTCTCCCTTTGTTGCGTCATCTTACTGCGCCAGCTCACCACGCTGCACGGGCCGCTTGCCTTCACCAGGAGGCCCTGGGAATTGAACCTGGGGCTCCCCATATGGTAAACGGGAGCCCAACCAATTGAGCCACAGCCTCTTCCCTCCAGTGTCTTTTTGATTTCATGGATTGTGCCTTCATCACCATCATATCTGTTATCTTTTTATGTATGCTTACAATTTCATCAGTATGTTCTCTCAGTGTCTTCTTAATATCTTTAATCTCTAACTTCACCTCATTAAGTTGGTCCATGTTATTTGTTTGGACAGCTTTGACTAGTTGTTCAATGTTCTGCACATCTCTCAGGTTTTTAGTTTTTTCATTGGACTGAGTCATATCTTCCTGTTTCTTAGTATGGTTTGTAATTTTTTGTTGACTTCTTGTCATCTTTTTATCTTGATGGGCTTATTCAGTTGATTATCTTCTATCTTTACTCTATGGTTTTATTTAATTGCTGTTTTTGTATGTTAAGTTTTCTCTTTGACACTTTTTTCTTATCCCATTTTGTTGCTGTTATTTATGTTCCCTTAGAGGAAAAAAATAGGGCCAGAGAATGTGAAAGAGTTAAGAAAAGTAAAAGGGTAATAGTAATAATAATAGTAATTGTTAGAAGAGGAACTGTTTAAGACCTTGGAAAATGAATATTTAACTTATGTAAGCAGTGTAGAATGATAGGAATAGACAAGTGGGGTACCAACAATGAAATGGGACACCAAATAGATAAAAATATATAGCGTGAATTAAAAGGCCAGTATGATGAGCAGAGAGGGAAAGGGAAAAGAAAAGACAAAAAGAAAAAGGTTAATAAAAGAAAGAAAACAGGATATTTCTTTCTTTTAGAATAAAAACCATAAAAATTGGGGGCTAAACAAAGAGAGGTTGAATGTAAGAACAACAACAGAAAGCGGAAGATAGAATGATGAGGGAAGGAAAAGAGATAGCCTTTGGATACAAAATCTGTATACACTGAAAAGGGGACATCGAGGAGGAGGAAACACAGTAACCAAGAATCAAGCCAGCAGCACCTTGAGGAATTTATCTCTTCATCCAGCTCCCTCCAGAACGATACTCTGAAGTCTCCTACTCTGTGGATTCTCAAAACAGTTCACTTGGGCATGATCCTGCCTCCAGTCAGCTGATTTTTTGCGAGAGAGATCTGCCTATGTTCCTTTGAAAGAAAAAAAATTAGGACCAGATAAAAGGAAAGAGATAGGAAGACAAGAAGAATAATAGTAATGCTATTATTAAAAGGCAGGAGAGCAAACATACAAGACCTAGGAAATTGAAAAATTAACTTGAGTAAGAAGCACAGAGGAATAAGATTAGGAAAGGGGAATTGAAACAATGAAACAAGAAACAGAATAGAGAAAAATGTAGAATGAATTAAAATGCTGGAATGGTGAGAAGAGGGGAAAAGTAAACAGAAAAGAGAGAAAGAAAAAAGTAAAACAGAGAAAGTATACAGAGAAAAAGGGAGAGAGGGAGAAATACAAACAAGAAAAATTGGAGACAAAAGAGGTGGAATGAAAGAACAACAATGGAAAACAAAAGATATAAAGATGAAGGAATGAAAAGAAATAGCATAGGTAGAATAGATCAGTAACCAAAAGAATTAAAGAAAGAAAAATAAAAAATAAACAATGAGAGAAAGAAAGGGAGGGGATACAAAACAAGCAAGAAACAAGAGAGCAGCAACTTTTTTTTTTTTTTTTTTAAAAGGAGACAGAAGAAAATAATAACAATAAACACCGAAAAAACAGCCTTCTTTCTTAGACCCCTAAGGATCTTCTCAGGCTGCTGGTGTTCCTTAATCACTCACCCTGCAGCCTGACCTCTGCAGGTTTTGAACTTGATTTTAGTGAGTAAATTAAGGGAAATAAAAAAATGAACTTTTAATTTTTTTTAATAGGAGATCCAATTAAAGCTAATACAAAAAAAATGTCTACATGTTCCCTGTCATAAAGTTTCAGCTGGATGTCTGATAACATGGTAGATCTCTTTTCAAGGAATAGCCTGGAATCGAAACAGGGACCTCATATATGTTATGCAGGAATTCTCCTATTGAGCTATTCTGGGTCCTTGGGTTGATTAGCCTTTCAGAAGGCTATATGCCCCTTGTCCCTTGGGCAGGTTAGATCCCTGGAGTGGTGCTGATCCTCACCTGTCTCTGCCTCCTCTCTGATGTAATTCCTCTCTTTACCTAGGTGGCTGGGAGTGACCACCTCCCTGAAGCGATCCCCCTCCCCTCTCCCTTCCGATATTCAAGGAGGGCCCAGCTGGCTAAACGTGCTGCAAAAAACTCTCTCCACTCTCCAAGACCTTTTTTCCTCTCAGGGAATCTGCTGTCACACTCCTGTTTGGAGCAGGGGGCCAGGGTCTCCACCTAGTCTGTCTGCCCTGAGGGCCAGGTATGTGTGCTCCTTCCAGTCACTGAGGTAAGCAACCCCCGATTATTCTTGGCTTCTCTATCTGTCCAGTACCCTCCTAGATGACTCAGAACACCTTCCTGTGGAGGTAAACATCTTCTCTACTCTCAGATACAATTCACCAGGAATTTTACCCTCACTTAATATCTTGGGGGTGGGGGAGGGAAGCCCTTACTGGCACCTGGGAGGTTTAAAAACTCACAATTACTTGTTTTGGCTTCTTCGTGCCTCTGACCCTCGTTCTTCTGGGAGCTGGTAAGCAGGGCCCTGGTTTGCTGTGCCCCAAAGCAGGTCCCCACGGCAGCTTCTAGTTTTTTCTTTGTTGTTTTAGTGAGAGCTAAGATTTATATGTCTAACCCATTGGCCATGTTCCCACAATTATCCAGTAATTAGATCTTTTGCAGTTGAGTCTTGAGGCAACTCCAGCATTGTGAGAAACCCAGAACCAGGTAACAAAATTAGCCTACCCAGATTCCTGAGTCATGAACTTTTTGAGAAAACTGTGAGCCATTATTGTAAACCACTGAGTTTTGGAGTAATGTCATGGAGAAATAGAAAATTATTACAGATTTTTGCACATGGATTTTAAGTGTTGCCATAACAAATTCCTATATATGTAGATGAGGCTTTGTAATTGAGCAGCTGGTGGAGGCTGTGAGGTTTCTGTATACCAACTTAGAAAAAGCCTTAATTGCCTAAATAGATCGTTGAAACCTGGACTTTGAGGATGCTGCTTGGGACAGCTCAAGAGGAAATGAGGAACGTGTTTTTGGAAATTGGGAGCAGGTTGAGTGGAAGGCAATATACCAGAAATGGGTTGGCTTTTACAATAGAGTTTTATTAACTTAAAAGCTTACAGTTCTGATTGCATCGAAATGTTCAAATCAAGGCTTTATCAGGCCATGTTTTTTCCCCCAAAGACCAGTTGCTGGCAAAACTGGACTCCTGTCTCACATGGCAAGGCACATGCTAGTGCCTGCTCATCTCCCTTCTCTTCCAGTTTTCATTGCTTCAGCCTCTTGTTCCCTTTGGCTTTCTCTTTCAGCTTCTCTAGGTTTCTGTGTGTCTGTCTATATTCATCTCATTTATAATGGACTCCAGTAAGAGGATTAAGACTCATCCTGGGGCATGTTTTACTAAAGTAATCTAATAAAAAAATATCCCACCTTCAATAAGTTTATATCCTCAGGAATTGATTAGCTCTAAGGACATGATTTTATGGGGACCATGCAATATCAAACTATCTTGAAATCCTATTGATTTATAGATTCAGGTAATTTCTATCAAAATTCTAGAAGGCAACTTGTAGAAATTACCACGATTTCTGCTCACAATCAAGAAAAAGAGGTTGTAGAGGGACTTTCACAAGAAATTGGAGATCATTGGTGTCTGCTTAGAAATTGCTTACCACATTATATATATATGACAAAAATTTTTTTTTAATCTAAGAAATTGCTGCTACTCAATATTTAGAACACAAAACCTTAATAAAAATGAGCAAAAGATTCAGACAGATGTTTCATTAGAAAAGATAAGTAAGCCGGCAATGGGTACATGTAAAGAACTTAACATCCTCCGCAATAGGAATTTAAAACCTTAATGAGATACATTTACAAATTCTAATTCATTAGAATGGAAATAATTTAAAGGACTGACTTTACCAAGTATGGGAGAGGTTTAGAGCAAGTGAATTTCTCATACGCTATTGATGTCAATTTAATATGGACAAACCATTTTGGAAAACAGTTTTGTGGTTTCCAGAAAACTTAGTGATTCAATTATCATATGACCCAGTGACTCCACTCTTAGCTATTTATCCAAAATAAATGAAAACATATATCCTCACACAGAGTTTTAAATTATTAGTAGCAGCTTTATTCATAATAGCCAAAAGATAGAAATGAACAAATGTCCATCATCATGTGAGAGAATGAATAAACATGGATGAATCCAAAAAACAGTATGGTAATCAAAGAAGCTAGACTGTAAATTATACGCTGTATGACTCCACTTTTATGAAACTCTAGAAAAGGTCAATTTAAATTTAAGTGACAAAATCAGATCAGTTTTTATCTAGACCTTTTATTGACTAGTCAGGGTCACTAGATACACAAAAATCAATTGCATTTCTACACACTGACAAGACACATATAAAATGACATTTAAAAATTATACCACTTAATAGAATAAGAAACACTAAATGTCTAGTAATATATGTGCAAGAAATGTACATAATATTTTTGAGAGAAATTAAAATACCTAACTAAATGGAGAGATATAACTTTTCTATGACTTGGAAGACTCAGTATTATAAAGATCTTGATTCTTCACCTTGCTATATAGATTTATCCCTTGTCAGTATACTAGGTATTTTTGTTTTTGACATGCTGATTCTACAATTTATGTGATAACACAAATGCCCAATATGGCCTAGTGTGGCCATTCAAGTGGTTTTATGAATCCCCAAAAGAGAAAAATTATGTTTATAACAAACCTATTCCTCTGGGTGTGTTACCTTTTGATTGCATTAAATCCAGCAGATGGGCCTTTGATTAGATTACTTGATAAGATCACTTTAGGGCTTTGATTTGACTAAGTCAGTAAGGCTTTTACTCCAAATAAATACCCTTTATAAAAGCCAACAAATTTCTGGTACTTTGCAGCAGCACCCCCTTTTCAGGCTAATACAGCCAAGGAAATCTTGAAAAGAATAAATCTGGGAAAACCACTTATACTACCAAGTATAAAACCAATTATAATGAGATAATTAACACATCATGTTATTGAGACAAAAATAGACAAAACAGTCAGTGGAGCAAAATGACAATTTCAGAAATAGACACACACATATATACTTGCCTTATTTGTGATAAAGATAACACATGAATTGGTGGTGGGTCAATTGATTTCCATTTGGAAAAAAAGAATCTGGACCCTTATCATACATCATGCAAAGAAATCAATTCCAGGTGGATATTAGTGAAGTAATGAAGCTTTCAGAAGATGTTTTAATTTGCTATAGCTGCAAAGGTTGGTTGCTGGTTCCTGGATTCCTGCTGCATGGCAAGACAAAATTGTAGGCCTGTCAGTCTGTCTGCTTCCTCCTCCAGCCTCACCTTTTCTTTCATCTTCAAGCTGCTTTGTGGTCCTATCCTCTTGTGGGTGTCGTTGCTTCAGTTTCTCCTCTGATTCCAGCTTCTGGACTCTCTCTCAGTTTCTTGGGGTTTCTCTGCCTTTCTGCAGTTGTAGGCCATCCCGGAGTCTTCTTTCATATGGCAGGGTGAAATGGTAGCTGTTTTTCTCTGGGTGTTCTGCTTTAGTTCTCAGTTTATTCAAGACTCCAGCAAGAGGGTGGAGACCTAACTTGTCATGCCTCACTGACAGCCCAACCAAAAACCCTAAAGCAATCTAATCAAATGTTATCTAACAAAGGTCTCTTAACTGAATCTAATGCAAAGAGTCCCAACTCACAGGAATGGATTAGTTCCAAGAATATTGTTGTATTCTGGAACAGGAATTGTGAAGACGGTGCCGCAGAGGAAATGAAATGAAACTTATATGAAAGAAAGATGGGGTCAGGGGACCCTCCACCATAAAGGAGAAGAGCCCTGGACTGCTTCCCTTCCTGGCTTTTATTGCAAGAAGTTAAACAAAGGATTCACGACTGCGCATGCATTTATTTATTACGTGATTACATTTTTTAGCATAATTATTTATCTTTTCTTAGTAGCTATTGAGAACGTGTTGTGGGAACAGAGGTGTCACAGATTAAAAATTGAGAGAGTAAGTTAACAAAAGACCAGATCTATAAGAGATACTAGAGAGAATGCTGCAGCCTCAAAGGGGAAAAAAAAAAAAGGGTGAGAGACTTGGAGAACAGTGTAGAAATGATTACTAGGAAGGGTAACTTAAAGGGTAAAAAGACAGACAATAGTAAGATATGACAACAGAAAGCCAAAGGATAAAATGGACAAAGTAATGCCTTTACAGTAATAACATTGAATGTTAAAGGATTGAATGGATCATCTCCAGTGTTTGCACGTACTGTCCTTGGTGGTTTTTCTGCTTGGACGCAGGTCTTGCATTCTTTTCCTATCGTAACCCACTGCTTCAGAAACTTCTTAAAGACATACTGTTTCTTTCTGTTCTCCATCAGAATATAATCTGTTTTTGGGATTTACAAGAGCTTAAACCTGTCACAGAAGATAATACAGAATATTATTTCCATAAGCTTAGACTAGTGAAAGATTTATTAATAAAACAAAATTGTCAAACTATAAAGGAAATGAAAACTGGGCAATATTAAAATTAAAATTTCTCTTTATCTAAAGACAATATTATGAGAGTGAAAGGTAGTCAGAGAGGGAGAAGAAAAGATGCTCAATTTCATTAGTTGTTGGAGAAATGCAAACTAGCACCACAATGCAAACACAAATCACCTACTAGAATTCTAAAATGAAAAAGGTACAAAATTCAAGTATAATCACAATATGGAGTCACTGGAATTCTCATACATTTTTGCAACCAACTTGGAAAAGCGCTTCAATTTAATTAGAAAATATGTTTACCCTATGAACCAGCAAAGCTACACCTATAGTAAAAAAAATAAGTATCCATGTTTACCTAGAGATAGAAAAGAATACACATAGCCACCCTGCTCATAAAGGGAGAAAACTGAAACTGTTCAAATATCATTCAACTTTTGAATGGATCAACGAATCACATATTGACAAAATAGGAACAATTCAGCATTCACAATGAACAATGAAAAAATACACACAACAATTTGGGTTAATTCTCCAAGTAATCTTTTTTTTCCTGTATTTTTAAATTTTAATTTTATTGAAGTATATCATTCATGCATGAACATATATAAACAACAAATATATAGTAAAAGTTGGGAACTTACAAAACAAACATGCATATCATCATAGAAGACTCCCATACATCACCCTACCACCATCACTTTACGTTGTTGTGAAACATTTGGTGCAAATTATGAAATAATATCATCAAAATATTACTAACTATAGCCCAAATCTTATAAATGGTGTATTTTCCTGCAACCCACCCGATTTCTTTTCTTTTTTTTATATCCTTAAAAATATATTTTTTGAAAAGATACTTAGATTACATAAATGTTACATAAAAAGATAGGGGATTCCCATATGCCCCACTCCCTACCCCTTCCACACTTTCCCACATTAATAACATCCTTCATTAGTGTGGCACATTTGTTACAACTGATGAATACATATTGAAGCATTGCCACTAAGTGTGGATTATAGTTTACATTATGGTTTAAACTCTCTTCTGCACAATTTTGTAAGTTATGACAAGATATATAATGGCCTGTATCTGTCATTGCAATATCCTTCAGGATAATTCAAATGTCCTGAAAATGTCCCATATTACATCTATTTTTCCCTCTCCCTCCCCTCAGAATCTCCGGTGGCCACTGCCTCCACATCAATGATAAAAGATCTTCCATTGCTAGAATAACAATAAGTCTATGGTAGAATAACCGTAAGTCTACTCTAGTCCATCATTCATTCCCTATTGTTCATTGAATATGGACAATGAACAAATGAACAGTAAGTCTACTCTAGTCCATTGTTCATTCCCCATTGTTCATTGAATATGAACAATGATCAAATACACACAACAACATGGATTATTTCTCCAAGTAATCTTGAGTGAACCATATCAGGCATAAAGGAACTTATACTGTATAAGGAAGAAAAGTAAGCAGAGGCATCTATTATGTTAGAAGGTAAGACAGAGATTACCCTTGTGACTTGTATCGTGTGTCAAATGGAGTACTAGTTCATGTTGTTGATTTCTTGATTGTGTTGCCTTTGAGAAAAGTCATCATCCTGTACACCTAATCACGGTGTACTTTTCTCTATGTATGTTTGTGGTGGTTTGAAGCTGTATGTACCCCAGGAAAACATGTTCTTAAATATTATCCATTCCTATGGGTGTAAACACATTTTAGGACCTTTTGATAAGGTCACTTCAGTTATGGTGTGACCCACTTCAGTTGGGATGGGTCTTAATCCTATGCTTTTTTTTTTTTTTTTTGTAGTTCAATGTATTTTAATAGCAAACTTACAGGAACAGCACAGAAGACAGACAACATTAAAAACATGTACTTGCATGTTGGACAACTCAGTTAGAAAAGTATAGTGAATGGATGGAATCTACTGTATGATAAAAATGCTACAAACACCATTTAGTTGCCATCAATAAGAAATTTACTTGTTTTAAAAAAATCCAAATGCTGGCATTGTCCAGAAAAATTTAACAGGTTTATTTATAATTGTTATAAAGTTGAACTGTTGAAACTTGTTCACTGAAACATTTTGACTTGCATTAATGCTTTATGTCCCCGCATTTATATTAAAAATTCACACACAAATGAAAATGGAAAAACTGCCAATACCTGATTTCTGTCCCCTATTTTTCCATTCACAATCATATACTTAGGTACCTTTTGACCCCATGGAAAAAAAATATCTAACGTTCGGAACTACCAATATCAGGAAGAAGAGGGAAAAAAAAAATTTTTTTTTTTTTTTTTTGAGAATGAAATATTTCCCATCATAGTGGATTCTTAGGCACGCTCTCCACGTATGCGGCGTGCTAGCTGGATGTCTTTTGGCATAATTGTTACACGTTTGGCATGGATAGCACACAGGTTGGTGTCTTCAAAAAGGCCCACCAGATAGGCCTCACTTGCCTCCTGCAAAGCACCAATAGCTGCGCTCTGGAAGCGCAGATCTGTTTTGAAGTCCTGAGCAATTTCTCGCACCAGACGCTGTAACGATGAGGTTTCTTCACCTCTCCGGTAGAGGACGCGCTCTTGCGCCCGGCTTTGGTGGCCAGCTGCTTCCGGGGGGGCTTTGCCTCGGGTGGACTTGCGGGCAGTCTGCTTGGTACGAGCCATGGCGCAGGGACCTCACTACCCCTTCCCCTCGGGCTGAGCGTCGAGCGAGAGGCGGGGCTGGCGCGTTCGAGCAGCAGCAAACACAATTCTTAATCATATTCTTGAAGTGTTTTATAAACGGAATGAAGACAGAGGGGAAGGGAGGGAAAAGGGAGGGGCAGAGAGAGAGAGAGAAAGAGAGAGCGAGCGAGAGAGAGCACGCACAAGCAATGAAGGAAGTGAAATAAATGGAACGCAGAGGAGAAGCGAGACACCAGCAGACACTGCCATGTGCCTTGCCAAGAGGCAGAGGAGCCAATCATTACCACCAGATGGTTTTGGAAAGAAAACAAGTCTTGATAATGCCTTGATTTGGACATCTTCCCAGACTCTAGCCATGAGTGAATAAATTGTGCTTAAAGCAAATAACATTTCATGGTATTTGCTTTAAGCAGCCTAGGAAAATAAAACTGTTATAATTTAATAAATAGATATCAAAATGTTAAAACTCCTTCTAAAATAGGCAATGGCATTTGAGAAAAAAAAAGATTAATTCTTATACATTATTGAGTCTTATCAATAAACTATTCAGTTAACATCTCTAAGTATACAAAATACCAGAAGAAAAAATATCAATATATGGGTGGGTAAATTAATTTGTAAGGCATCTTGCAGCATCTCATATCATCAGCAATCAAGAAATTCTACTTCATATGAACACACCTAATATCAAGTTGCATGTAGTTATAACCTAATTCTTCACCATCTCTATCCATAGTGTGCTATTTGAAACATTACAAATATTTCCCCAAGGTTCTTCTCAGAACTGCAATCACCAGCTTCTCTTTTCAGCCTATAGATTTAGGGATACACTAGTGGAGTTACCATATCCTACTTTTTGAAGATTATCAACTCCAGAGATGACATGAAATGAGAGAATAAAGCTGAGCCAATGAAGAAGCTCACTGCAGAGATGTGGGAGGAGCAGGTGGGGAAGCCTTGCTTTTGCCTGTGGCGGAGCAATGCGGGATGTGAGGACAATGCGAATGTGCAGAAGACAATCCGGGAGAATGTGACAAAGTATGCATGAGTGTTGGGTAGACCAAGACCATGGGATTGGTGGAGACATCACCACAGGACCAAGGGAAGAGAATGGGCAGCTCATGGCTACAATGGAAGGTAATTTTGTCCTCACATAAATCCAAATTCACTGTCAGAGGAAGGTTAATGAGTGGTTCTTGAACCCTCAGGCGACATGAGTCCTATGCAAGCTGCATACAGAGTTTATTATTCATTGCTTTGTTGTAAAGCACAGGGTGGCCAACAATATCATCGTATTCATGGGCCATTGCTGAAAGCAGCCAAGCTCTGTTCCTCCAATATTAAACACACACAAAAAATTTGAGCTAGGGTGTCTCCCATGGAGATTGTTTCCCTCCGACACAAGTGCTTACCTAGCAGCTTGAAAACAATGCAGAAAAGAAGCAGAGATCAAATTTATCATAAAGGAATAGCAATGGGAAATTCAACATAGTTCAGTTCCAAGACGCTTTACATTCCATTGAGATGAGACTGCTAAATAAAATCAGTTGCATTAAAAACTTTAGGTATAGAAAAAAACATAAAAAGCCCAGTAAGGCCATATACCTAAAATAAATAAAGTTTATCCTTGTTCCACAAAAATACCATGTTTTGTTATTTTAATGTTTAATCAGCTAATATTTCCAATGTGAAATTTTATTTAATATTTGGTTCAAATATGTATATAAATAAGTATTACAGTTTCCTTTATGTTACAGTATATTGAAAAAAAAAAGGTGATTATAATATTAAAATGTTTTGGTATATCCGTTGTGTGTTTATACTCTGCTTTCAATATGGCAAAACCTCAGTATAGAGCAGTGGACATCCAGTGGACCAGTTGGTGTCAATTTGAATAAGAAAACTACGTTTTAAAATAGCAGTATGTGGGGAGCAGATGTGGCTCAGGTGGTTGAGTGCTTGCTTCCCATATGTGAGGTCCTGGCTATGGTTTCCTGTGCCTTCTAAAAAAAAAACCAACAAGCAAAACAAATGAAAAGACCAAATTAGGGGAGCTGATATGGCACAGTGGTTGAGCACATACTAGGTCCTGGGTTGAAACCTGGGCCTGGCACCTCAAAAACAACAAACAAACAAACAAACAAATGTGAATAATTGTAAAATAGGCAACATAGTGAATGTAATTAATGCCACTGATTTTTATACTTAAAATGAGACCTTTTGTGTTATATGTTATCACAATAAAAATCTTCAAAAATTAACAAAAACAAACAAAAAAAAACTTGATTTCAGACTTCTAGCCTCCAGACTATGAGAGAAAATATTCTGTTGTTTTATTCCAAAACAAACAAAGAAAAAAAAGTAGTGGGAAGGGCAAATAATAGGAAGGAGAAGACTACCAATCTTGTCTGTTAAAAACTTAGTTGGGAATCCACCGTGTATCCCCATAGTTTAGAAGCCTGCCACATCTCCCTTTCATTCTCAAGACCCAGACTTGTGCTTATAGTAGAATTTTGGGGAGAAATGCCTGGATCAGGCACACCCTTAACTTAAAGCACCTACATGTTCTGCATTGCTCTGCTGGTATGAACTTCAAATTCCTGTTCTTTCCCTATCTCTCTCTTTTTTTTTTCCTCACTGAAACCTGCCCTTTCTTCTGTCCTTTTGTATCCCAATGTCTTTCTGCTAAATTGTCTACTTTATGAAATCATAGGTTTATTTTTCATTAAATTTACTAAGCGATATTAGTTATTCCTTTTATGTGGATCTTTATGTGTCCTTCCTTTTCAGGGTACTCCTACCTCCCCTAGATACTCTCACCTACTCTAGCCAGGAATCTCAAAATTGAAATTTTGAATTCACCAATTATTGCACACCCTCCCTCCCACTCTTGCACACATCGCAGATTCAAGATCAGCAGGCTTGCTCTATGTTCCCGTCTCTGATCAGTAGGGTACTTGACTATGCTGCTCACTGAAAATCATTGTAAAGAGAAACAAGATAGGATGAAGATCCTTCAATGCAACTAAAAAACTTTCCATGGAGAAGGACTGGATGAACATGGTTATTAGACCATATGCCTGCTTCTAAGCCAGATTAAATCTAGAGCGTCCTTCTTCACTTCACCCCCACATAACTCTGCCAATATCTAAGACACCTCTTTGCATCCATTATCAAGGGAAATCAATAAATAATCTTATTTTTATTCATGTGATATATTCCAAGTCATCCTCCTCAGGTCAACTGCCTGATATATTGGAGATATTTTTTCAAGGTCCTTCTCACAGCTGCTTTCACCTCATTATTTTTCAGACTATAGATGAGGGGATTCACTAAGGGAGTAACCACACTGTACTGTAGAGAGACAATTAACTCCAATGGTGAGCCTGAATTTGGCATGAGATAGCGAAGAAAAACTGAGCCATAAAATAGGAGCACTACAATGAGGTGTGAGGAGCAAGTGGAGAAGGCCTTGCTTCTTCCAGAAGAGCAGGAGATGCTCAGGATGGTGGAAACAATGGGAGTGTAGGAATAAACAATAAGGAAGCAGGTTCCAATTCCATGCAGAATACTGGAGCAAAGCAGGACTATAAAATTGGTGGATACATCAGAACAGGACAGAGGGAAGAGAGAGGGCAGCTCACAGCTGTAGTGGGGGATGGAATCATCTCTACAGAAGTTCAGGTTCATAGCTAGAAGGATATTGATGAATGCATCGAGAAAACCAAGACCCCAGGATCCCCATACCAGCCTGTTACAGAGCTGGTTGCTCACCTTCTGTCCATAGAGCAGAGGGTGACAGATGGCAACATAGCGGTCATATGCCATTGCTGAGAGCAGGAAGGCTTCCGTACCCCCAGATTCAAACACAAAGAAAACCTGAGCTAGGCAGCCTCCAACAGAGATGGTTTTCCTCTGAGACAGGAGATTCTCCAGCAGCTTTGGCACTGTGGCAGAAGAGAAGCAAAAATCCAGAAAGGAGAGGTGACTCAGGAAGAAGTACATGGGGTTGTGGAGCTGGGGATCTGCCCTGATGACCAGCAGCATCAACAGGTTCCCCATCAGGGTCAGGATGTAAATTCCCAGGAAAAGCACAAAGAGCAGAGCCTGGACATGGGGTTCAGCAGACAGACCAAGGAGGATGAACTCGAGGATGGTGCTGTGGTTCCCCAAGGCCATTTAAAGGGGTTCTCCTTAGAAATAGTAATAGAGAGAGACTTGAAATCTCTATTGACCACATCCAATTACCAGTGGTTTGGAGCTTCCTCCCTACCATTTTATTGTTCATATATGCTTTCACTGATTCCTTTGAATCCTTTCTTCTTGTGCTGACATTTTCCTTCAATCTTTATCCCTAAATGAATGTGACCATAATAACTGAGGCTGATCATCTACCTCAGATTTGTTATGGAATTTATGAACATTGTTGATGTGGACTACAACTAATACCAACTTTTTAATCTATAACTCTGCTCAGCAATGTTCCCTACAACTTTTAGATTCCAGTGGGCTGCCTACAGTGAATATGCCAAAACTTGCCTTCTCTCTTCTGCTTACTCAGACTCTTATTCCCATTCAAAACCTAGTCACGTGATATTATTTTGTCTTCTATTAGCTTTTCTCACAGGCACTTTACATAAATTGTCCATTTCATCTTTGGATCAAGACTGAAATATGTAGACACTATCATTTGTATGCACAGTATGTGTGTGTTTGTGTTTGAATATTATATACATTAAATAAGGGAGTAAATTTCTGCCTCCATTTTGTGGTAGAGAAAATTGAGTATCAGATGTTATATTACTTGTCCAAATTGACAATTTGTACAGTCAAGATTTAACCCCATTATGTAGAACCGAAGACAAAAGGTCATATTACCATTCAGTGCCTTCCATTCAAGGCTTGGTCTTTTATGTCCTCTATCATCTGGCATCTATTGACATCCATGATAGTCCAGATGCTACTCTATGGAGGACCCCAATGCTTGGGGCAGACTAGTGTATTCCCATCTGATCACTGTTTGGGCATATCTTTCTCTTTCCCTTTTCTCAAGCATGTGCTCCACATGAATTGCCTTATCTTTCCATCTAAATCTTATTTATATTTTGCCTCTCACCAAAATTTCAATGTCTTTCTGAGAACTTCCTTCATCATATCCCTTTATGAGCTCAAAAGTATATATAATAATTGGACAATTATTATTCACTGAGTGCCTGAGAAGTCATTGGCCACCCTAAACACTTACATTTTTAATACCCAGAACCAATTAGGGCCAAATCATTGCATTGAGATTTTTCAAATAAGAAAACAAAATTATTTTGGTATCCTACTAACTGTTTAATGCCATTATTCCTACTCTTACCCCTCTGGTTTCAAGAATTTGCTCTTTCCATCCTGGTCTGATAGAACCCTGTTAAGGATTTCTTAGGCTTTCCTGCTTTTCTCCACAGTATGATCTGTGGAGAAAAACTCACAGTATGATCTATGGAGAAAAGTATGGCTCAAATCAGTTCTAATTCAGCACTGAAGAAATCCAATGTGCTTAAAAAATCTATTTTCAAGAACTCTTATTTATGTATTTGTCAAATCCTGTTGGAGTAAACCATTTCCCTTCTGTCTAAATGACCAATCAACAACAACAATAAATTCCAGGAACAAAAAAATAAACAAGTAAATTGAGGCTACTGTCTTCAAGAATATGAACATTTCTGCTTTGGTATTTTCTGTGTGAGTTAAGTGGAAAATTGCTTTGATTAGTTTTCTTTTTGTTCATCTTATGCTCACTTATCCCTCAGGAGGGATCACAGTGCCTTCAATTCTTACTGAAATTGTATGACTCAGCCCAGATCTGTATTGGTTTCAGAAGAGAAATTCTATATCTTTACAGTGAGAAGAAGGATCAATGCAGAAGTTAGTTTTGTGTGATCCTTAGAGGGAAGCTGGGTTTACCAATTTGCATGGGATAGCAATGTAAGAGCATTCAGTATACTACTACTTTACAGATAGCAGATATTGAATTTGGGGTTTATAATAAAAGTCATCCCATTCTATCCTTTATTCCACATTTAAATATATGACAGTGCCTCAAAACTAGTCACTAAAAACATTTAGTCCTAATGAATAACGAGGAGGAGGCAGACAATAATGAAGAAGATAATGCTAAATACCATTCCAAGTGCTTTACATGTATTAAGATACTTATTTCTCACACCAATCCTATGAGATAGGGACCATTTATATCCTTATCCCTTCTTGTTTTAAACAGATGAGGAACTGAGGCAGAAAGCTGGTAGGGAACTTGCCCAAATCCACAGAGGTACCAAGCTGTAGATTTGGAATTTGAGCCCAGCAGTTTGGCATGTAACTTATCACATCCTTTCCATGGGGGTGGGTACTATAGAAACATTCCTTGAATAGGAGACATATGACATAGAATTCTTAGCATTTTGTCAGTTTCAAATGAATTTAATTTTAAAATGTTAATCTGTGAAATTAATGAGTTATTTAGAAGGTGAAGAGAATGTGCGAATGAGACCTAGTGTTTTCTTTAGTCACCGAGCATGGGAAAATCCTCTACCTGACCCAAACTGGGGGAATTTGAATACACAGACAGTATAAATACTATGGGTTTGGGAAGCCCTTAAGCTAGGGAGTAGTGAAAATAAGTGGACAAGTAATAATAACACCAATGAATTCAGTTTTTTTCTTCAATATTTCTTAGTTTTGATAACAACTGATATTTTCTTCAGCTCCTACATTAGTTTGATGTCTTGAAGATGAGGGCAATTAGTAATGGATGAAAATTAACTTTCTATGACATGTAATTGGCCTAGAAGAGGGCCAAATCATCTTTCTACTCTGATGTACCCTTCCAACTCCTCTCCTCACTTTCATGCTCCGGCTGCTGTGTCCTGCCTTTGTTATACTCCTAGGGCAAGAAAAAATGCTGAGTTTGAAGCCAGAGTGCACAATATCTGCACCCGATAACCTAACATTAGTCACTGATGCCAGAGGGTTTTCCCCAGGTAGCTGCTCAGAGTAGGTGAACACCTCGACCGCACTGCATGGAAATGTGAAAGTCTGCATTGATTTGGGGGCTTATTCTCCAGCATACAGAAAGCCTACAGAAAGACTCGGGGTGAAAAGATGCCTCTCAGAGAGCCAGAAAGAGAGGTCATATGAGGAAAGAGAAAGAAATGGTCAGGGGAGAGAGAGAGGGGAGGAAACTTCAGGCAATCAGAGAAGACATTACTGAGTTGGGGGCGGGGAGAAGTTATGGCTCAGAAAACTTCCTGCTATTCTAGTATTTTTCTGGGCCGTTTGTCTCTATGTTCATGAGGACCAATTGTTCTATGGCCCAATTACAGGTACTTCAGTTGATTTTTCCTGTCTCTTAAGAAATCACAGTAAAGGCATCACAATTGCTTACCCCAGAAGTTTCAGGTCTTTCCTCCTTTGAGCTCTCTTGGACCTGTCTTTCCTTCCCACTAAGCGTCTAAAATCCTTAAAAAATGAACAAACCAACCAAAAAAAAAAAAAAAAAAAAAAAAACAAAACAAAACAAAAAATGTGGGGGGAACATCTCTCTGATAGCTATAGATTCAAACTCAGGGGCATAACTTCATTCAGTTAACTCTTTTTCTAAATAGTGCTAGGGGAATCTGTGAAGTGAGTGATTCTCCCGTATTTCCTTTCAGAAGGGCAGATGGTATGATTAAGCAGTCACTAATGGGATAGCTGAGCCTGGCAGCCCAGGAGACAGAAAAGTCAATTTTCTGTCGAATTTATCCTCCGAAGTCACAACCTGAAGACCAAATTTAGACTCATTAACACAACAAGCAGAACTTTGTAGGGATCTCATGGGATTTCATTTAGAATTTTCTTTTGGAACTTCTGTCTTGAAGCAATGAAATTTGATGGAAATGATTGAATATTTGGTGGCTTTTGAATTAAGCACTGTCTGTCTGTATACACTTGGGAAATCACAGGAAGGTTATGCATTGATCTTTAATCATTTTTTCAGGTTATTTCCCTTGTGTAAGGATTCCACTTTATAAACATCTCTCTGAAGAAGACAGATAGGCAATGTTTATTAATTACTTACCAAATGCCAAGTAATGATCTACTTGCTTTCATTGTGTTAAGTTATTCCATACAACAATTCTAGGAGTTAAAATCTCTTATTATTTCCATTTTACAGATACGGAAACTGAGGCAGTGCCCCAAGTTCACACAGTTTGAAGTGGGAGAGTCAAGATTTAAATTCAATTCATAGGATATTGAAATATGCTTTCTGTCCTATGTTAAATGGCCTCTGGAAATCATTTTCATGCAAAGAAGCAATTATTTTACGGACTATTTGAATGTCTGGAAAGGAATGGTTGAATTCAGACTGTTAATAAGGTGAAATGAATGTATGTATTTTGGCCTCTGGCAAGGAGAATCATAAATAATTTCTAAATGCATCTTATGAATATTCATGTTGTTAAAGTCAATAGAAGTAGAAATGCATAAACTTTGCTAGAGCTACATTACTCAAATACATAAAAAATGCATTTTTCAAACCAGTCTATATTTGTGACTGATGAAAAGCTCTTCATCATAGAGGGCTACTCCTTATTGTGGTTGTGTTTCACATCAGTTTTAATTAGAACAGTTTAAAAATTAAGCATCTGTGAATACTGCTCCCTGCAGGATGGCTTCTCACATTGCACAGAGTGAAGATACAAGCTAGGAGAGGTTAATTCAAATTTTATCACCCAGTGTCAGGCTTAATTATAAAAGAACAGTTGTGAACTGTGTTAAGACATGTCCTAAGCCAAGACTTCCTTACAAAAAGGTCTGTGCAGAGGAGTCAGCAGCGTTACTGCTTTGCTGGGAATATGGACAGTCATGCATGGCAGATTAGGTGATGGGAACAGTTTTGATGCTTCACAGGATAACGATCATTGTTGTTCTGAATGCTTCAGTAATTAAATGTTTTTTATGTTGATTCATTTTACATTATGATGTTGACTTCTTCTAAATACCAGGGATATTTGTTTCTGGGATGTTTGGATTAAGTCCAGTTCTTTCACAAAATAATCTGGTACTGTGACTGAAAGTGGTCAAAGCAATATTGATCTATAAGGGGTTTAAGAAATCACTGAAATGAGTCTTAATAGAAAGAAGACTTATGATTAGGTACATAGCAATCTTTTTCCAAAAGTTGGATGACACTGTCATTTAGTGCCTTGGCAATTTGACATTTTGGGCTGAATAGTCCTTTGTAGTTGGAGCCGTCCTGTGCACTGTGCGGTGTTTGGCAGCATCCAAATCCTCTACCCACTGGATACCAGCAGCACCTTCCCCAGTTATGACTACTCAAATATCTCCAGACATTGCCAATATCCATGGTGGGCAGGGCAGGGAAAGGCAGAAAAGTCATCCTTTGTTGAAAAGTACCAATTTATATAAGTGATTTTGTGAAGCAATTGATAATATAATATATAGTATTAGGAATGAATATGGGATATGTATGATGTAAAAAAAGTTGTACTTTAATTAAGAATAGAGAATTGCTAATATAATTCCTTAGAGTTACAAGCAGAAAAAAAGTAATGAGCCTGGAGTTAAATAGAAATCATTAATTAACTGGTGTCCCTCTGTCTAAAAGCACTAATCACGTGGAATGACAAAAGCACTCTGCCCTGGCTCCCATGGTGTGTGTTTACCCTGTTTTTCATCAAACTAATGTGGGTTCTTGTGAGGGAACGGGGCCAGATCTTCAGACCAGAAAACAAAGTGGGTTTAACACATCATTTTAGTTGGAAGTTGATAGTGTATTTTTTGTTTGCTGACATAAAACATGTAATGATGCAAGAATAAGGCTTGTACTGTCAAGCTGAATATGAAAACCAGTGATCATAATCTATTGGAATAAGGTGAGTATGTATAAAAGACCTGAGCCCTCCAGACAGGATAATGTGAAATGTACCCAATCAATCTGAGGTATCTTTTTATTTATTTTCCTGTTAAGTATTGCAAATAAGTGGATTGTAAAAGAGGAAAGGATCACTCAGGTCAATGTGAGAATGTATTCCAGTTTGCATGTATGGAAGTGAACTAATTTAAGAGATTGCAACAATGGTCTTAAAACTTAGATCACTGACTGTCAGGTGAAATGCCAGAGACAAAGTGGTCCAGGTGCCCTGTGAAGATGAGCTCCGAAGTGTTTACTGGTTTCGGGCATCTGGTAATTCAGTTTATTGACTTCAAGGCAGACATACAGTATTCTGTGTCAAGGATGAGGAGCATAGAAATAACAAGAGAGACTTCGATGACATTCTGGAAAAGGCCAAATTATAGGCACAGAGAACTTAGAGGTAGTCAGATGTTGGGGTTCAGGAGAAGGGTTGACTACAAAGATACCAGGAAGAAATTGTGGGTGATTGACTTGTTCTTTAACTTGATTGTGGTGGTGGTTAACAAGACCCTCTGCATTTTCAAAATGTATAGATATGTACAATAAAAAGAATGAAATTATACATATAAATAAAATGTTAAAAAGTACTATATGAAACCACTAATGTAAAGGAAGAAATATTCAAAATAGCATGGTATACATTCTTGTAAGTACATGATAATAAATGCACGAGAGGAACAGAAACTGTGTTCAGGAAAGTGGTTACCTCTGCAGAGGGAGGAGTATACAAGGAGAATTTCAACTCTATCTAAAAATTTTAGTTCTTAAATAAAAAAATGTTCCAAGATAAATATAACAGACAGACAAAGCAACAAAGAATAGGGAAGAGAAAATGCCTTTTAGCAAAGAATAAAAACTATTGGAGAAAATTAAAGAGCCGCTGCCCTTCTTTATTCCCTCTTAAGTCAGAAATCAAGCCAATCACTTGATTGTATGCACAGCTGAACAGTACTATGTGATTGAGTGTGTGATAAAAACCATTGCCCTCTGTAAGTCATGTCAGGTGTAATTTGTTTCAACTCTGCCTCCTTACACGGTAATTTGCCTTTTAGTAGCAGAGGGTCTTGTATTCCTCCAGAATTTGTATTGGCTTTCTTTTCATGATTTCTCTCTGTTGTTTGATATTCTCTATTTGTTGAGAAATCATTCTCCTGGTTTCCTTTAGTCATTTGTGCATGGTTTCCTTTAGCTCTTTGAGCACGTTTGAGTTAAAGTCTTTTTCTTATAGGTCTAATGTCTTGGCTTCCCTATTTAAAGTTTATATTAGTTTCTTTTTTCTCTTTGTGAATGGGACATACTTTATTGTTCCTTTGCTTGACTGCCTATATACCTATATATATTGAATATTTGGGCTATTGTAATATGGTAACTCTTGAAATCATATTGTTCCGCTTTTCCAAGGTTTATTGTTGCTGCTGGTTGTGGATGTTGTTGCTTGTTTGTTTAGTGACTTATTAGAGCTAATTTTGTAAAGCCCGTAGTCTTTGTCACAATGGGCCACATTAGCATCTGATGGACTAATCTTGGTCCTCAGCTCGTGATTTGATTGAGGTCACCTAAATGCCTGGAACAAAACGAAGATGAGAAGGAGCAGGGAAAAAAGCGCAGGAGGAAGAGGAGGAGGGGAAAGAGTGGGAGGGGGAGGAAGAATAAGAAGGAGGAGCAGGAGGAAGAGGAGAAGAAAAGAAAAGAAAAGAATGGAAAAGAAAAGAAAAAATCTCTCCTAGGTTTTGAACATTTGCTATGTATTGGAGCACTCTTCACTGCTTAGCTGGCAGCTTACAGCTATGCCTTAGTCAGCAGGTCAGCTAGGGTTAGTTAAGGGGTCTTATGACAATTGTGAGCAAGGATCTGTCCTGGGCCCGCGTGTGGAACTTTGAGATTTTCCAGGATATGTGGGAGCTTTACAAAGCCCTTGTTCCTCTGAGGATGTCCTTCCCTTGCCACTTCTTTCCCTAGCTTTTGGTCTATTGCTTGCCCCAATTGTTAACCATTACACTACATGATAGTGGCTAATACATTTTATTTATATTCTTTAGACATATGCTACCCTGGAAAGTTGCCTCAATCCTGCAAATGCCTAGAGGCAGGCTGAACAAAGACAAATGCTTGTCCAAAAATGTCAAAAAGAACGAGGTTGGTGAACTCTTACAACCTGACTTTAAAGAATATTACTTAGCTACAGTGGTAAAAACAGCATGGTACTGGCATAAAGGCAGACAGATTGACCAATGGAACTGAATCGAGAACTCAGAAATAGACCTTCACATCTACAGTCAAGTGATTTTTTTACAAGACTGTCAAGACTTCCAGCTAGGCCAGAATAGTCTATTCAACAAATAGTGCTGGGAGAACCGGGTAGTCATATTCAAAAGAAAGAAAGAGGACCCTTATCTCACACATTATACAAAAATTAATTGAAAATGGATCAAGAAACTAAATATAAAAGCAACAACCATAAAACTCTTAGAAGAAAATATAGGAAAACATCTTCAAGATCTTGTGGTAGGATGTAGTTTCTTAAACTAGATGCCCAAAGCACGAGCACCAAAGAAAAAATAGATAAATGGGATCTTCTCAAAATTCAACACTTTTGCACTTAAAAGGACTTAGTCAAAAGGGTGAAAAGGCATCTGACTCAATGGGAGAAAATATTTGTCAATCACATATCTTATAAGGGTTTAATATCCATGATATGTAAAGAGATCATACAACCCAACAATAAAAAGACAAGCTACCTGATTTAAAAATAGGCAAAAGACTTGAAAAGACAATTGTCCAAAGAAGCAATACAAATCGCAAAAAAACGCATGAAAAAATGTTCAACATCAGTAGCGATTAGTGTAATACAAAAGTACAATGTGATATCATTTCATATCTATTAGAACGGCCACTATTAAAAAGTAAAAAAACTACAAGTTTTGGAGAGGATGTGGAGAGATAGGAATGCTTATTCACTGTTGGTGGGAATGTAGAATGGTACATTCACTGTGGAGGACTGTTTGGCAGCTCCTAAGGAAGCTGAATATAGACTTGTCATGTGAACTGGCAATACTATTACTAGGTATATACACAGAACTGAGAGCAATGACACAACCAGACATCTGCACACCGATATTCATGGTGGCGTTATTCACGATTGCCAAAAGTTGGAAATAACCCAGGTGTCCATCAACCAATAACAGATAAACAAATTGTGGTGTACACAGAAGATGGAATATTATGCAGCTGTAAGAAGAAATGAAGTTGTGAAGCATATGGCCTCATGGATGGACCTGGAGGACATTATGTTGAGTGAAGCAAGCCAGATACAAAAGGACAAATACTGTATGATTGTGCTATTGTGAACTAAATACATTGTGCAAACTCATGGAATTAATAATTAGAATATAGGTCACCAGAAAATAGAATGAGGGTAGAGAATGGAAAGCTTAGGGTTATTCTGTGCAGAACTGGGTTGTTTGTAAATCTTTGGAAATGAATAGAAATGGTGAAAGCACAACATAGTGTTGTACCTAGCAGAGCTAATATATGGGTATGATAGTGATTGAAAGGGAAAGTCTAAGGTCTTGTATATCACCTGAGGGAAAGCTAAAGAATGTAACACTGGAATATATAACATAGTGCAACCTCATGTGAAATACAAGTATGGGTAATATTGCATATATAAGACTATTTTTACAAAATAATAATACAGATAAACCAGAGAGAGAGAAACAGAATAGCACCTATGTACAACAGGGGAAACATACAGATTTGAGAGGTAATGAGGTTTTTTTTTTGTTTGTTTCTGTGTCTGTTTTTTGTTTTTTTTAAGTATTATTGTTAGAATAATGAAAATGCTCTAATAATTATTGAAGTAATGAATGCACAATTATGTGACTATACCAAATACCATTACTTGTACACTTTGGATGGATTTATGCTTTATTAATATGTATCGATAAAATTGATTAAAAAAAACCCCGAAAGGAGCCACCAGACCAGACCAAACACATTACCACAATTCTTTGAGAATAATGTCTTTATTGCCCTCTGCTGTACCAGAATCTGCACCAGAACAGTGAGATATCTTCAAGGTCACCACCAAACTGGGGAATGGGGATGGTAACAAGGTAAATTAAAATATGACAAAGCTCTTTTACTAATAATCAGCTATTTTTTTCACTTAGCATTTCCTGGGTTATACACTTTAGAATCCAGAGCTCTAAAAAAGTTGATTCTGTCAGTTTTTTTTTTTAGCTTATTCATTGCATATGTTGATGGATGGAGTTTTGAACTTCTCTACTTCCCCATTTATGCTGACATCATCTCTTTTGCCTATTACAATTTATTACTACTATGATTGAATTTGATAGTTTTGAATATATATTCTGTATTAATTTCCTTTGTCAGATAATGGGTTTGAAATATTTTCTTCCAGTGTGAGGCTTACCTTTTTGTTACTTTAACATAGACTTTGAAGAGCAGAAGTCCTTAGTTCTCATAAAGTCCAATTTATCAACTTTTTCTTTTATTGATTATGCTCTTTGTATCATGTTTAAGACATCTTTGCCTAACCAAGGTCACAAATAGTTTCTCATATTTTCTAATAGAAGCTCTATAGTTTCTGATTTTGCATAAATGATCCATTGATCAGAGGTATGAATCAAAGTTACTTTTTTCCCCCTATGGGTATGCATTGTTCTAGCACCATTTGTTGAAATGTCTATTATTTCTCCATTGAATTGGATTTGTATCTATGTTAAAAATCATTAATGGACTATATTCACATGGGTCTATTTGGGGGCTCTCTATTCTATTCCTTTGATCTGTTTGTCTAACTTTATGGCAATATCTTAGAGTTTTTTATTTATTTATTTATTTTTTATTATATCTTTATGTATAGACTTGAAGTCAGGTAGTGCTTAGTACAGCACCTTTGTTCTTCTTTATAAAAGTTGTTCTTTCTTTCAAACGGTCTTTTCCATTTCTGCATTTTAGAATTGAGCCCACTAATATCTACCAAAAAACCTGCTGGACTTTGGTTTTGGATTGTATTAAAATATCAATTATTTTGAAGAAAATTGACATCTTAACAATACAGCTACATTTTATCCATGCACAACACATATTTCTCTAATTATCTAGGAACTGTTTAATTTTTCTCAATAATTTTGTGTGGTTTCCAGTTCATAGGTCTTGCACATCCGTTTTCAGATTTTTCTCCAAGTATTTCATATTTTTTTTGATGCTGTTGAGAGGTAAGCAGCTTCTGATGTGGCTCCCAATGATTCCCAACTCCTAGTATTTATATCTTTGCATAAAACTCTCCCCTAGAATATGCATGGAACTGGTTCCATGCTTCTAATAATTAGATTATGGCAAAAATTAAGGGGTGTACTGTTAGCTTAGAAATATTGTGATGTTTGTCTTTTTATCCCTTTCTTGTTTACTCTTAACTTTATCCTCTTGTATGCCCAGTCTGACAATGCAAGCTTCCATATTGTGAGATGTTCTGTGGAGAGACCTACTTGGCTTGGAACCAAAGGATGCCTCCAGTCAACAGATAGTGAGGACTGAGGACTCAGTCCAGCAGTCAAAGAAAACTGAATCCTGTCACTAACCACATGAGTGAGATAGGTATTAGATCTTTCCCAAGTGAGCATTGAGATTACTGCAGCTTTCTGGAGAACTAGAGCCAGGAACCCCACTTAGCCATTCTGAGTTTCCTGAGCCAAAGACACTGTGAGATAATAAATGTTGTATTAAGCCATCAAGGTTTGGAGTTATTTGTTATGAAAAAAAGATAGTTAATACAGATTTTTGCAGATGGACATTAAGCATTGCCATAACCAATACCTATATATGGAGCTGTTGTTGTAGATTGGGCAGCTGGTGGAGGCTGAGAGTTTTTGTGTACAATGATAGAGAAAGCCTAAATTGCCTGAATGGACAGTTAGCAGAAACTGGTCTTTAAGGATGCTGCTTGAGATTGTTTGAAAGGAATTGAGGAACATATTATTGGAAATTGGGAGAATGTGGATCCTTGTTATATTAGCAGAAATTTTAGTGACAATGCTGTCTACAGTTACTTGGAAAACAGAAAGTGTATTGAGTAAACTTGGCTCTTAAGAGACCTAAATAAATGGACAGATATGTTATGTTCATGCGTTTGAATCTTCAATTTTTTTAGTTATAATTATCCCCCCAATTGATCCATAGATTCATTGTAATTTCCATCAAAATTCCAGAAGGCAAATTATAGAAATTATCACAGATTCTGCCCACAGTCAAGGAATGGATGTTGTATAGGGAGTAACAGCAGGTGTTGGAGATCACTGGGGCCATCTTAGAATCTTGGCTACCACATTATATATCTGACATAGGTATTGTTTTCAAGATATAAAGGATTCTTACAACTCAATAAATAGGAAAACAAAAATTAAATAAACTTGGGCAGAATATTCAAACAAACATTGTATTAAAAGACATAGAAATTAGCAATAAACACATTTTAAAAAACCTCAACATCATTCAAAGTTAGGGAACTACAAGGTAAAACCATAATGAGATGCTCCTACAAACCCAACAGAATTGAAAAAACTTAAAAGATATTTTTGTAAACTCACAACTTCTCTAATTAAAAAAATACAAAAAAGACATTACGTAGTATTGAAAAGATTGTAGAGCAACTCAAATTCTCAGAGGTTACTGGTGCCAGTGTAGTATAGTACATTCATTTTGGAAAACAGTTTTGCAGTTTCTTAAAAACGGAAATATGCAAGTATCCTAAATTTAGCAATTCTACTCTTAGGTATTTACCCTAAAGCAATGAGAACATATGTCTCCACAAAGATTTTTAAAGTATTGGTTCTAGCAATTTTATTCATAGTAGTAAAAAATGGGAAATGACACATATGTCTATAAGCAGGTAAAAGAATGAAAGGTCATCAATGAATCTCAGGAACAGTATGCTGAGTAAAAAGCTAGGCAGTAAAATATATGATTCCATTTATGAAACTCTAAAAAATATAAATTTGATTTTAAAATTACAAAAAGCAGATCAGTTATTACTTGAACCTGTTATGAACTGGGCCCAAGGTCACTGGATATTCAAAACTCATGCATTTCTTCATACCAACAAAAGACATCGGATACTTAAAAATGATACCACTTAAATCAAACAAAAAAAACCTCACTAAATGCCTTGTAATACATTTTACAAAAGGTGTGCAAGAAATCTACAATTAAAGCTCCAAAATATTTCTGAGGGATGTTAAATACATCTAGCTAAATGGAGAGATATAAGTTGTTTATGAATTGGAAAACTCAGTTTGTAAAGAAATCAGCACTTGTCATCTTGACCTATAGATTCAATCCCAATCAGAATATTAGTCATTTTTTGTTATTGACAAGGTGATTCTACAATTTATGTGAAAAAACATTTGGCCAAGAATGGTCCAAGAAATCTCAAAAAAGAATAACTTTGGAGGAATACATATGCTACCAGATGTAAAACTTATATAATTAACATATTGTGTTATTGGGAAAAAAATCAACATCATCAATGGAATAAAAGTAAGTTTTCAAAAACAGACACAATTTACAGTTCTATCAATCAATCTATCTATCTATCTATCTATCTATCTATCTATCTATCCATCCATCTATCTATCTATGCAGTTATACAGTTACCTGATTTATGGTAATGATAGTGCAGTGGGAAATAAAATAATGCTGGGTTGATTGCAGTTCCATATGTAAAAAAATGAACCTTGACCTTTATTATACATCATGCACACTAATAAAATTGATTTGTTAAAAAAAACTCTACGTATAAAAAACATCAAAAGAAAACATACCTAAATATGGGTAGTTAAATTATTTCGTATGGCATCTCACAGCATTTCATATCATGAGCAACCAGGATGTTCTACTTAATGTGAACTCACCAGATATCCAGCTGCATGTTCTAATCTAATTCCTGCTGAAATCTATCCCTACTTTGTTATTTGTAACACTGCAAATACTTTCCTTGTCTGGGTTGTCTTACCTGGGGGCTCTCACCCATACTAGGCCCAGGACATTTCCCAAGGTTTTCCTCAGGCTGAAATCACCAACTCCTTTTTCAGGCATTAATTGTACCCACATGAATATGGTCCATTGATGATTTTTAACATAAATGCAAATACAGTTCAATGGAGAAAGAATAGTCATTTCAACAAATGGTGCTAGAACAATGGATATCCATAAGGAAAAAGAAGTACCATTGATTCATACCTCTGATAATATTGTAAAAATAGATCATTTATACAAAATTTGAAACTATAGAGCTTCTAATAGAAAATATAAGAGAAACTCTTTGTGACCTTGGTTAGGCAAAGATGTCCAGGAGTCTCCAAATCCAAATACCTCAGTTACATAATATCGTACCTCCCTCCCAACCCTCTCACGTTTTCCAGACTCAAGATCAGCCAGCTCATTCTATGTTTCCTTCTCCTACTGGTGATGTTATTCCATGTTGTTCACTGAAATGTACAGTAAAGAGAATCAGTATGGTATTATGACCAATCAATCCATGGAAAAGGGCTGAATTAATATGATTATTTCTGCTTAGCTTTGTCTCTAAACCATGAATTATAAATCTGAAACACAATTCTCTACATCACCCCCATAGAACAGTGTGCATTTCTAAGTTATATTCTGAACCAAATATCAGATGAAATCAGAGAATTCTCTTATTGATCACTCACCACATATATTGTTGTAATAAACTAATGGCCATCAGGCGGTGCATGTGGTTACTTAATATTGGAGATATTTTTTCAAGGTCCTACTCGCAGCTGCTTTCACCTCATTGTTTTTCAGGCTATAGATGAAGGGATTCACTAAGGGAGTAACCACACTGTACTGTACAGAGAAGGTCAACTCCAATGGTGAGCCTGAGGTTGGCATGAGATAGCGAAGAAAAACTGAGCCATAAAACAGGAGCACTATAGTGAGGTGGAGGAGCAGGTGGAGAAGGTCTTGCTTCTACCAGAGGTGGAGCTAATGCTCCAGATGGTGGAGACAATGAGGGTGTAGGAGTAAAGGATCAGAAAACCAGTTCCAAGTTCATGTAGGATACTGGAGCAGAGCAGAACATTAAAATTGGTGGTGATATCCGAACAAGAAAGAGGGAAGAATGAGGGCAGCTCACAGCTGTAGTGGGGGATGGAATCATCTCCACAGAAGTCCAAGTTCATAGAAAAAAGGATGTTGATATGCATCCAGAAAACCAAGGCCCCAGGATCCCCACACCAGTCCCTTACAGAGCTAGTTGCTCATCACCTGTCTGTAGAGCAGAGGGTGACAGATGGCTACATAGCGGTCATAGGCCATCGCTGAGAGCAGGCTGGCTTCTGTGGCCCCAGACTCAAACACAAAGAAGACCTGAGCCAGGCAGCCTCCAATAGAGATGGGTTTCCTCTGAGACAGGAGATTCTCCAGCAGCTTTGGCACTGTGGCAGAAGAGAAGCAAAAATCCAGAAAGGAGAGGTGACTCAGGAAGAAGTACATGGGTGTGTGGAGCTGAGGATCTGCCTTAATGATCAGCAGCATCAACAGGTTGCCCATCAGGGTCAGGACATACATTCCCAGGAACAGCACAAAGAGCAGAGCCTGGACATGGGGTTCAGCTGACAGTCCAAGGAGGATGAACTCGAGGATGGTGCTGTGGTTCCCCAAGGCCATTTAGAGATGCTGCTGACCAGAAATAAATTAGAGACAGATCTGAAACCTCTATTGACCACATTTATTACTAAGGAGCATGGTGTCTTCCTTGCAATTAACTTAGAATTCATATATGTCTTCACTGATGTGTTTAATCCTTTCTTCTGGTGCATTATGCTGCTTCATTTCTTAAATCTGAGACAGCTTCACCACGTTATGATTCTATGGGCAATATTCTATCTCAGAGATTGCTGAAGAAATCCACAAATTTTCCTAATCTGGACCATGACTCAATTAATCTCTTTCCTTTCAGTGAAACTGTGCTCAACAATAGTCTTTATACTTTGTAGATTCTAATGGACTTCCTAGTGTTTCTCTTCAGTCACTCAGTCTCTTACAATCTACTCAGGGTGCATAACTGTTTGATGATATTATATGTCTTTTATGTCTTCCTTAGGTTTTCCACAGGACCTTTCACATACATTTTCAATTTCTTATGTTAGACAAGGCTGACATATGTTGGCACTAGCGTTGTTTTTTTTTTAATTTTATGTGTGTTTGTGTATTTCTTTTGTATTTGGACGGTGGTGTAGAGGGAATAAAGAAGGAATTTACATAATCTATTTTGCTGAATAGTAAATTGAGTATCAGATATTATATAACTTGTTCAATTGACAGTGTGAACAGACAAGATTTAATTCCACTATGCAGGCCTCCAGGACAAGAGATCATAACACTATACAGTGCCTTCTACCCAAAGTGAAATCCTCTATCATTTGTCATCTAAGATTTTCTGATTGTCCACATACTACCCTACAGAGAGCCTCAGTGTAGAGGGAAGACTAGTGTACTTGGCTCTGTTCACCCCATGGGCATCTCTGACTCTCTCTGCATTTTCTCAAGCAGCTGCTTAACTTGGAATGCCCTATCTTTCAATCCATATCTTATTTACATTTTTACTTGCACTGAAATTTCAACTTCTTCCTGACATCTTCCTTAATCATTTCCTTTTCTGAACTTACCATAATATGTAATAATAGAACATGATTGCACTCTTAAACCCTATTGTTTAATCTTCAAAAAAATTTGGGGCAATTCATCACATTGAGATTTTTCAAATAAAGAAACCAAGTATTTGTTTATCTTTCTAAATGATTTAACACCATCAGTCCAAGTCTTTTCTCTCTGATTGCAAAGACCATATTCTTTCTATAATGACCTTCTCTCCCCCTACTTAAAAATTTCTTAGGAATTGCTATTTTTCTCCACATTATGTTCTAATTCATCTGGTCACAATAAGTAGCTCTCATCCTAGTTTACCATCACATAAATCACATGGACCCACTCTCTTGCTATCATAGTTAGTGTACTTTGTGTGTAATGTGTTTCTTTTTTTTCTTGAAGCAGTGATTGTTTTGTACAGTATTTTGTATCCAGGACTTTTTCTGCAGTCAAGGGAATTGCATATGCTGAATCCCAAAGAGCATTTGTTAAATGCAGCAAGATAGTGAAATGATACAGCTAGTATTTTTGGGAAAAAATTCCAGGTCCATAATCTTGATAAAGACTTAGAACTAAGAAGTGAAAGTAAAGGTAAAGATAGCGCATGTGTGTGTGTGTGTGTGTGTGTGTGTAAGGACCGTCAGATTGTTGTAGTTATGGAGGGTCAGGCAGTGGTCCTGCCTGGTGTACCATCATCTACCAGATCCTTGCACCTGAGTCATAGCATACTTCCCGGCCAATTTTTGAATCTACTAGAAAATGTTTAAACCCATGACATAAATCTACAACCACCATCCATCAATACAATATCCATCTGTCCTTTTATTCAATCATCCATTCACTCATTTTTAAATTCATTCATTCCATTTATGGAAGAGTCCATTTTATTTGGTAATTCTTATATCATCTCTCCAAAAGCCCATTTTTACAGGCAAAAAATATTTGGAGATTGTCTGCTACTTGTCAGACAATGTTAAGCATTTGAAAGGAAGACATTTTTGTATATACTAATGTTCAACTGTTATATAAATACTTTTTTTCCCCTCTTAGGTTTGTCACTCTTCCTTAGAATTCATCTAAATTTCTTCTTATACTGTTTACTCATGCCTAGCTTGAACCCTGAAATGGGGATCTACACTCAAATAGTATCTTTTCATGAACCTCCTGCCTTGCTTGGTATTTCAAACACAGTCTGAACACGGTCCTCTGACATTTTAGCCTGCCCTGTAATATCTATCTTTTTCCTGATACCACAGCTACTGATATTGGTGCTGCCCAAATGACTCACAATTTAAATTCTGCAGACTCAGCTAATTGTCCTTGTCCTTTCTAATCATTTCCCAACTGTTAATATGAAATATTAACTCAATTTTGTAGCCTACAGGAGCTTCTTAGTTTCATTTTACATCTCCCTTCTGCCTAGAAGGTTAATGCACATCAAAGATGGCTCAGATTAACTCTAATGTAGCAGTGAAGGAGAACAACCTGTTGAAAAAAGTCCATTAGATCCCCTCTCTATCTGCATTGTTTAAATCCTTTTGTGAATAAATAATTTTTGTGGTATCTACACCAGCAAACAACTACAATAACCACAAGAAAAAAAAAAAAAAAAAAAAAGAAAATGGAAGCCACTCTTCAAGAATTTGAACATGTTTGCATTTGGAATAATCTGTATAAATTAATCAGGTAATTGTGTCAATTCTTGTGAATTTACTCTTTGTCCATGTTATTTTCACCTCCCCTTCCAGGGGGATCACAGTGCCTTCAATCACACTGAAGTTTGGGTGACTCAGCCCAGATCCCTAGTGTTTGGAGAAGTGATGATCTGGATCCTTATAGAGAGAAGAGAAATCCATGCAAAAGTTAGTTTAAATGATTCTACTAAAGAGAAGTCAGGTATACTAATTTGCACTGGAATACACATTAGATCACTTCTGTATAGTACCACATTATAGACTGGCAGTGTTGAATTGCTGGGTTATTTTAAGTGCCATCCCATTTTAATATCTGTTCCTCTGTTTAAACATACAACAGCACTTCAAAATCACAATATTGACAGTTTATGTCTAATAAATAATAATTGTTATGCTATTACTGCTGATGGTACTGAAAACAATACTGGACACCACTCATTTTACATATAATAACATACTTATTTCTCATACCAGTCCTATGAGATAATGGCCATTTGTATCTTTTAACCTTCTTCTTTTAAAATTGTGAGTGACTGAGGAAGAAAGCAGTTAGGAAACTTGCCCAAAACGAAAGAAGTATCAAGGGATGGAGTTGGAATTTGAGCTCAGTTGTTTGGCAAGTAACATCACATCCTTTCCAAGGTGACAGGGAGATGGGAAAAATTCCTTGAGTAAGACATACGTAACATCAGATTCTTAGCACTTTGTCAGACTCGAATGTATTTAATTTAAAAATATTAGTTAATTTCATAAATGCTAATGCTGGGATTGATGAGATAATTGGAAGGGAAAGGAAGGAGATTCAGCAATTCTGCTATTCACTGAGCATGGGAAAGTACTCTACATAACCAAAAAAGGGAGCATGCAGAAAATCAGAGGCTGTATTAATCCCAGGGTTACAGGGAGTTCCTTGGACTCGAGAGTAATAAAAGTAGTAAAAATATCACATCACTGAATATAATTGTTTTCTTTAGTATTTCTTAGTTTTAACTCCTTGCTGTATTTGTTGTAGCACTTATATTAGTTTGATCAGTTCTGAAGGTGGAGGGAATTAATAACTGAAATTTAACTTTTTTTTTAGCATATGCGATTTGACCCTGAAAATGACCAAAAATCCACCATCTACTGTGATGTACTTTCTGCACCCTTCTTTCAAATATTATGCTCCAGTTGCTGGAATCTGCTTTTATTGTACTTCTAGATCCTGGAGTAATTTTGAATTTGAACCCAGAAAGCATGAAATCTCTATTCTCAATGTCAGAATAGAGGCCAGAGGGTTTTCCCCAAGTCGCTTCTCACAGTAAATGAACACACAGACCCCACTCTTTGGAAAATGTAAAAGTCTCTCCAGATTTGTGGAGCTCAGTCTCCAGCACATAGAAAATATATGGAAAGGCCCCCGGGAAAAATCCATTTCAGGGAGCAGAAAGAGCCCTTACATGAGGAAAGGGAAAGAAGTGGTCAGGAGAGGTGCAGAGGAGGGGGTGGGGAGGAAGTCGGCCAATAATAGGGAAATTTACCTAGCTCAGGGCTTTTGTGGCTCAGAAGAATTCCTGCAGCTCTGGTCTTTACCTGGGGCCACTCCTCTCTAGGTTCATGAGGACAAAGTACAGGAATTTCAGATGAATTTTTATTTTTTTTTGGAAAATCCCAATAAGGGCATCACAATGGAGTACTCCAGAAGCTTCAAGGCTTACATTCTTTGAGCTCTGACTTGGTCTTGTCTTTCTTTCCCACTAGCCACCAGATCTCAAAAGTCCTCAACAAAAGGTGAGAGGGACAACTTTCTGATAGCTTAGACCCAGCAACAGAGGAATATCTTTATTTTTTTTTCATCTTTCATTCTAAATTCTGTGCTAGGGGTAATTGTGGAGTAAATGATTCTCTTGTATAATTCTTTAAAAGGGCAGGTATAGATAAGGCAGTCAGTAATTGGCTGGCTGAGCTTGACAGTCCAGGAGACAGAGGAGCCAATGTCCTTTATTCGCTGGATTTCAGCCTGAGTCCCAATTTCAGATCCTTAATTAGACAAGTTGAAATTTGTATAATTCCCTTGAGATTCTATTTAGTCTGGTATTTTAGCTGCTAGGAATACCTTACAGTGATTTGGCTTAAACAGTGGGAATTTAATGGCTTCTGGTTTTGAGGCTAGGAGAAAAGTTTGCCTTGAGGTATTAGACCATGTTAGGACTAGTTTTCTATTAGTTCACCTTTACTCCTAGACAGGTAGGTTAGATGTCATCTCAAATATAGAATGCTTCCCCAATGTTCTCAACCTTGGAAGCTCCTAAATTATGATTTTTGAAACCCAGACTTCATTAGGCTACCAAAAGTGGTGTTCAGCTTTTCAGCTGTCTCATTTTGGGTCAGTAAATGCTTCCAGGAAAAAATTCCTCCAAAAAAAAATTTTTTTTTTGTTGCTTATTTTTGTGCGTTTTAAGACTCCCCCTGATTTTGGCCTGCTAATTCCTCAATGTCATTAGCTCGTTAAGGTTTATAAGTAGGTATTTTAAATATTTAGTCCAAAATTTTCAGTTCTCTGTGGTGAGAAGGTTGGTCTGAACTTCCTGGTCTGGGATTGTTGGAGGAACTGAAAAAGCTCATTTTCATTTGTAATTTTGGTGCATACTCAGCTGCCATCACTTGCTTTTCTCTAGTTGCCATCTTGGCTCCATCGCTGGAGATGGTGTCAGGGAAACACATACACTCCTGCAATACTGACAAGCAAGAAACTGATAAAAATTGGTTTCAAGAAAATTTGCCCTACTTATCAACACTTTACATTTAAAAATTCATAGATCTAGAAATTCATCCTACAGTAATACTAATTTAGGGGGTTTATGATTATCAGAACTCTTTAAATAATGGAAAGAAATTGGAGACAGCTTTGGGGTTTGCTTGAATAATGCATAGTATATGCATATAATAGTAGACCACCAGGTAGATATTAAAATGAGCAATAGGTTTTCATGTATATTTTAGAAATATGACACATAAGATATTTTAAAGTGAAAAGGAAATTTTTATTTCATATTTGTCACTGCTGTTAAAAATAACAACTATGGAAACCTAACTTTTTGTGCATGTTTCTGAGTGTACAGCAGGATTGGATTGTATTTTCCCATGATTGCGTCTTTCCTCTACCACTTGCTCCTGTTTTGGAGGGGATAGCATAAAAAGTGAGAAATTTTATTGTTAAAATTATATGTTTTGGTGTGTTTTAAGTAACAGTACCTATGGGAAAAAATAAAATTTTTTTGTATATACTTCGTCCTGTTTAGTCTCAGAGTAAGAATATTTTACCACCCTCCAGTATAGAATCCAGAGATATGTTCAGCATACTGGAGATAGTTTTTATTATCTCTAATTTTTTTTTTCTTTCTTGGATTACCAAAGAAAGAGTGACAGACCACATATTGGCATATTTTAACTTTATCTTTTAAAGAATTTATTACATAAAGAATTCCATCAAATTTATAAGGAAATCACTGTCATTATTGGCAAAATGGATGAAGAATATCAAAGTATTTATATAAAGAGTACAATTAGAACATAAGATCAGATAATAATTTGTAGGACAGCAGAAAAAGTTCAGCTTCACAAGCAAATGAATAAAAATTAAAACCATAATTATGTAATTTCTTGATTGTCAGCATATTGTGATTTTAAAAAGCAACTAAAATCGAATTTAGAGAATATGGATGTCAAATAAAGCCCACATGCTGCAATTTCAATGTAATTTGTTAACAGCCTTGTTGGAAATCATTTTGGCTTAGATATCTGTATAGTTTTCATACACTTTGACACATTAATTACTCTCTAGAAGAGTTACAAAATACAGAAAGGGGTAAAGAGTTTAAAATTATATATTTTACTAGTGAAGTTCTGATAATTATATTTAATAATAAAATGATAAGTAAAGGATTAACTAAAGAACTGCAGAAGGTGTTTACTATCAAGGACTAAGGAAAAATCTTTTAGCAAGAAGAGAAAAATGAAAGCTATCCCTAAAGATGGTCAGAATGACAGCAGAATTCTCAACAGCAACAGTAGAAGTAGACTACCAAGAAATAATAAATTATTAAAAGAAAACAAGTGTCCACCAAAATTGTGTATCTATCAAGAACACCTTTTATGAATAAGGGACAAATAAGGATATTTACATATTAACAAAAACTGAAAAAGTTTACAATCTAGAGTTGTGCCCTAAAAGAACTTTTAAAGAATACACTTGAGGGAAAAGTAAAATAATCCCAAAAGTATGCTTTAGTTGCAAAAGAAATGGCTAATATTTAAAAAGATTAAAAGTAGGTATATCCAAACCAACACTAATAATAATATCAGCACCTATTCTGTGGGGTTAAGTAAGTGAAATATCTGGCAGCAATATGTGTGGGATGGGGAAGGAGCCCCAAATAGCTGCATGGTATTAGCAATATTTATTCTTTTAGGCTTACTGGTGGGGTCCCATAAAGTGTTAAAACAAATATACAAACAAAAAGTAAAATAAAATAAGATAAAAGATGTACAGGAGTGGAAAAATGGTAATGCATTATGACCAAAGGATTGTGGTTAATTTATATTTGTGACATGATATCCCAATAAGGATGAAAAAGGAAAAAGAAATTTGGACAAAGAAAAGAAAGAAGAAACGAAGGAGGGAAGGTAGGAAGGCAGAAACTACCATCTTAAATATTTAGGAACAACTGTCTGATGAATAAAATAGGTGACTATTAGAAACACTCAATACTAAGGGAGTTATTGAATACAAAATGGCCTATATAAAAATGGAATGTAATAGAACTTGAAATTATGTTTTGAAACATGGAAAATAATTATTCATGGTAAGTAAATGTTAGAAACACCATTGCATATAAGTATGATTGAAATTCTGTGTAAGAATGTGTACAAGAGATCTTTTCAATAGAAAAAATTGGAAGAAAATGGAGTAAATGTTAAATTTCACTGAGAAGTGGAATAACTTGTTTGTATTTTAAAGTTTCTGAGTTGAAACCTTTTAAAGATTAGGCAAAAAACATGTGGCAGTGTTGTGCAGATTTCAATGATTATTTTAAGTTTAAACTAGAGAAAACAAAACACAATAGAACCAAATATTCTTAAAATACCTGTTACATATTTTCATTCTTATGGTGAGAAATGGGAACAAAAACTGAGCAGGGACTAACTTGCTTCATATGACCTCAACCTGTAAAATTGCATGCAAACAAGAAAATAGCAAACATAATACAAGAACCTTAACATGGATAACTTGGGTGAATAATACATTAAGAACTGAATATTTCTTAAACACTTCTTAAAATAATGCCATTAAAAATAATGCTGAAAACCCTAGAGTTCTCAATGTAGGCAAATAGGAAAGTAGATAATCAATAAGCAAAACTGTAGGGACTGTTTGAAACAGGTCTTTCATACGATTTTCTGAAATTTGGCAATGCATATTTTCAATGACTTTCACTAGCTTTTTAGAAAAATTTGTCTTAAACCAAATCTCCTTTGGAAAACGAATTTTGATGTGTTTGGAACCTCCAATCATGCAGTGGTTTGGTGGAAACAGAGACACTAGTATTGGTAGGAGTACAAAAAGGAAAGGTGGAGAGAAAGGGGCAAGATGGCAGCAGAGTAAGGATGAGGACTGAGAAGGGGTACATGCTTAATGTATGTATACTTTTCAATTAGCTTGCCTGTGAATGTGTGGAAATGGATGGAGTTGATGGTAACACGTTATAGTGAGTGTAACATGGCTGGTTTATAAATGGGATTGTGGCTGAAAGGGGTAGTTTAGGGATGTAAATGTCAATTAAAAGAAAAGTAGAGAGTAATCAAGGGACTGAATAACATTGTGAACTCAGAGGTGGATGAGATTTTGGTTAATAATACAAATACAAGAATGTTCTTCTATGAACTAGAACAAACGTATGTCACTACTACAAGGTGATAAGAATATAGTGATGAATGGGAAAATACAATTAATGTAATGTATGGACTGTAGTTAACAGCAATATTGTAATATTCTTGCAATAAAGTGAAAAAAGGTACTTTATCAGTGCTAAGGATCAATAATGGGGGTATGAATTTTTTTCTTTTGGACTAAGGAAAACATTTAAAGGTTTCCTGGGGTGATGACTGCACAACTTTGTGATGAATATGACAGCCACTGTGTGTATACTTCGGATAGGATATACAAGGCATCTGTGTATAACACATTGAACCATGTGGTTGGAAGATGGACTGTGGTTAAAAGTACAAATATGAGAGTGTTCTCTTGTGAAGTATAACAAATGTATGATACTAATACACGGTGTTAATAATAGGGAGTGTATGGAAAAAATGTACCAAGTGTACGCTATAGACTATAGTGAGTGGCAATAGTTGGATGATGTTCTTTCATAATCTGTAACAAATGTTTCACAAGAATGCAAGGTTTTGGTGGAGGGATGATGTATGGGAATTCTGTACATTATGCTTGATTGTTCTGAAGCTCCCAACGTCTCCAATAATAAAACAAAAGGAAGGTGGAGGATACCACTTCCTTTTGCTGACTTGTGGCAAAGCTTCTTGGAAATTTTTTCCAAGGGTCCAACAGTTTGAAAATTAATCATGGCCCATTAAACTGAATACTTTGCCTCATCATAGGTTATAGCAATTATTTCTGCCCTTAAACTACTTCTCTCTGTGTTCATTGGTTCAGTGAATCCCTCAACTACCTGTGGCAGCCAGTGCCTGTATTGACCTGGGTTTTCTATTGCTGTCCTCCCAAGGGTGTCCTTTTTTCTCACTCTTATGATTGTATTGAGTTCTCCTTCCTTAACATCCCTCTCATTCTCCTCCCATTATTCCTCCCATTCTCCTTTCTATCTCTACTTCTCATACCTGCTCTAATCCTTTCTAATCTCTCTTTCTTGCCCAAGAAAAGTCATATTTCCATGATTATCTTTCAGGTCAATTATTTTTCTGCTGGCCCTCAGTCTCACACTGAACTTATATATTTGGCTTTGTATTACTTGGACTAGATTTCTGCAAAGGCCATTTCCTAGATTCCATTGCTCACTGGCTTCTGGTTAGGTTTGGCCAATGGCAAGCATGGTGGGAAAAAGAAAAGAAGCTCCTACCTTGCTTCTGGCAAAAGCATGGAGTATGTCTTCAGTAACCCCAACATCAGCTGCACGATTTTCATCTTGGCTACATGGCAACTGGCTTCAACACCTCCTCATCAGTCTTAACAATGTTGATCCCTGGGGTCCAGTCATACTGCTGGCCACCTTAGACAGAGTGGAATTCTCTTCACTTTGTTACATTCCAGATGCAGGTGCCTGGAGAGAAAGAGTGTATGGGAAGTATCTCCAAGTTTGATCTCTGCCATTCCAAAATGACTCCCTCTAACAAGCATTCTTACTTGTTACTTGTTCCTACTGTCTTTTATTTCAGACCCCCTCCAGTCCTGGCTTGTCCCCCACTCTACTTCCAAACTTTCACATTCAAGTTTATGTCACTTTATTATCAGTTGCCCTGACTCTTAGTTCTAACAAAAATTGTCCCATAGGGATCCAAATAAGAATTCAGGTCAGGCAATTTTCTGAGTGCCAAGGCTAAAGAGACTGTTCACAAATAAAAAGGAAAATAATTCTGTAACTCATTCTTTTGGGTTTAAATAATTATTTGATCCATTGCTCTATGCCAGAAGAAATTAAATATAAGTGAAAGATTGCAAATTGCTCATATGTTATTCAGGAGTTTCATAAAAGAGATAGATTCTTAGAAGGTATTTTTTAAAGACCTGATGTGAGAAAAGATAATTTCCTTAATTCCTATTATTTAACTTCATTGATGTTATTCTTCCCTATTTTCAAATCATTTTTTTTTGGTTATTCTCTCTTATCTATGCCATTAGAAACCTTTTAGTAACATTGTTTTCAAAGCTGTTTTCACATCCATGTTCTTCAGACTGTAGACAAAGGGTTTACCTGTGTAAGGGTGTGACCACAGTGTACTCCATGGAAAAAATAAATTCCAGTAGAGAACTTAAGGTTGGCATGAAATAGCATGGAAAAGCAGAACTATGCAAAAAACTCACTGCAATGAGGTGGAAGGTGAAGGTGGAGAAGGCTTTGCTTCGGCCCTTGATGGAGCTGATGCTCTGGATTGTGGAACCGATGTGGGCATAAGAAAAGAAAACTGGTATTAAGGTTCCCAGGGTATGTAAGAGGACTGAAAAGATCATGAGTAAAAAGTTGGTAGAGACAACATATAGACGACTCATATTTTCTTTATCCATTCTATCAATCTAGATCTTTTGATTACAGAGTTCAATCCATTAACATTCAGTGTTATTACTGTATAGGCATTTACTTCATCCATTTTGTCCCTTGCTCTCTGTTGTCACTGATAGTTAGACCTGTAATATAAAAATTAGAATTATATTACAATTAATTCTATTATATTTGAATTATTATTTACATTTATAAATGTTTGTTGCTATGCCATCTATTTTTTATAATTTATTATATTAAATCTAACCTGGCCTTGCATTCTCTTTAAAAAAAAAAAAAAAAAAAAAAAAGTTGGTAGAGACAACAGAGCAGGACAGAGGGAGCAGAGAGGGCAGCTCACAGCTGAAGTAAGGCAGGATATGAGCAATGTTTCTACAGAGCAACTACCCAATTCTCCTGTATAAACATTCATCACTTCCTTAGTATTTTTTAATTTTAATTTTAAAAATTCATTTATTTTTTAAAAGATCCTTAGATTATAAAAATGTTACATAAAAAATACAGGGGATTCTCATATGCCCTGCTCCACACACCTCCCACATTGCCCCACATTAACAACATCCTTCATTAGTGAGGTACATTCATTGCAATTGCTGAACACATTTGGAGCATTGCCACTAAGCTGGATTAAAATTTACATTGTAATTTACATTCTCTCCCACCCAGTTCTGTAGATTATGGCAAGATTTATAATGGCCTGTATCTCTTGTTCCAATGTCATTCAGGACAATTCCCAAGTCCCAAAAATGCCCCCATATTATACCTGTTTTTCCCACTCCCTGACCTCAGAACCTTCAGTGGCTACTGCCTCCAAGTCAATGATATAATTTCTTCCATTGCTTGATCACAATAAGTGTATAGTAGAATACCAGTAAGTCTACTTTAGTCCACAGTTCATTCCCCAATCCTGAGGATTCTGGGATTGTGATGTCCACTCCACCTCTAACTGAGAGAGGGCTGTGATCCCATAGTGCCAATGGATGGGACTCTCCTCTCTTGCTTGCAGTTGTAGACTCTCTTGGTTCCTTAATATGATAGTTGTCCATCATTCACCTCCATGTTAGATGTCCTGGGTGAGACCAATGAACTGTGAAGTAGGTCTTGCAAATCCATTGAGATTCAGGGCCCAGCTGGCACATGGACAGCCCAGAGATTTAAGTCTCTTGGACATACACCTACCCAACTCTAGTACTAATTATAGGTTCAAATAGAAGGATAGAAAAGCCATGTGTAGGGAAACCACAACTGAGTCCAATCTGTCACTATGGGGAACATAAATTCCAAAGTAGTGCCCACTGGAAAGGCACCAAACTCCTGAGATATCTGCCTTGAATATAGTGTCTGGATGTCTACAGAGCCCTCAAGAGCCCCACTGTTTGGAGTAGTATCTACTTTGGCAGTCAAAGAACTCCTGCTGAGACATGGATAAATGTAACCTCTGGAATGACCTCCCGACTCACTTTGAAGTCTCTTAGCCATATAAACTCATTTGTCTTTACCTTTCCCCCCTTTTGGTTAAGGCCTTTTTCCAGTTGCATTGCTAGTTGGTGCTTGGTAGTAATCTCTCAGTGCCAGGGAGGCTCATTCCCAGGAGTCACATCCCATGCTGGGGGCGCTTCCTTAGTTTTTGAAAGTTAGGAAACAAAGGTGATCTCAAGACACAACAATAAGAGGTCCAAGTGAGAGTACTACTTTAGAACATTAAATAGATTACCTTACATTGTGAGCAAAAGATTATGATTGGATTAATTGTGTGAGGTGAGTCCCTAAAGGAAAATATAAAGGAAGAAAAGAAGAAAGGAAGGAAGGAGGGAAGGAAGGAAGGAAAAAAGAAAGGAAGGAGGAAGGGAGGGAGGAAGGAAGGAGATCAAAAGGAAGAAAGAAAGCAGAATTTGATCCTAATTTTTTTTTGGAAAAATTGTGTGATAAGTAAATAGGTCAATATTAGAAACATTTTGTAGTAGGGAGTTATTAAGTATACAATACCCTTATGCTATGATCACCTAAAAAATTGTTACTATTTTTAAAAAACAATAATCCTTTAGATTAATTAATAATAAGAAAAATAAAACATTTTATTTAACATTTTCTTGTCCATCTCTAAACCTTTCCATTCCTTTAAGTAGACCTGAGTTTCTGAACTATGTTATTTTCCTTCTCCTTGTAGGACTTGTTTTAACTTTTCTTTTGGATCAAGTCTGCTGGTGATGAATTCCCTCTGTTTTTGTTTGTCTGAGAAAGACTATCTGTTCAATTTTGAAAGATAATTTCATGGGCTATAAATCTAGGTCGGTGGTTTTTTTCTTTCAACTGAAAATATTTCATCTCATTTTCGTTTTGTTTGCATAGCTTCTGACAAGAAGTCTATTATAATTCTTCTTGTTTTTTTGTAGGCTTCCTGTGGCTTCTTTTTGGTTTGGTTATCAAAGTATGAATATGACACAGAGGTATAGATTTTTGGTATTTATCTTACTTGGTGTTCTCTGAGCTTGCTATTCTGTCATATATCATTTGGTGTCATTAATTTTGGAAATTTCTCAGCCATTAATACTTCAAATATTTCTGTTCCATTCTCCCTTTCAGTATTACACCTATGCATATGTACACATGTTGAAATTGTTCCCAATTTCTTAGACATTTTGTTCTATTTTCATTTCATTTTTTTCTTTCAGAAGTTTCTCTTAACCTGTTTTTGAGGACCTGGAATCTTTCCTTATCTATGTCCAGCCTATTGATGATTCTATCAAAGGCATTCTTCATTTCTGTTGCAATGTGTTTGATTTTTAGCATTTCATTTTTGTTCTTTCCTAGAGTTTTTCTTTTTTTTTTTTTCTTTTTTTTATTGTGGGTAAAAATCAAAATTTTCACAATACATACCAACATTTGCAAAATGATATATAAATATATATGCATATATGTGCATTTGCTTACAAAAATGTTATTTATGTATATATATAAATATATTTTAAGAGGTGCTTAGATACCCAAAATATTACACAGAACCCACTGGGATTCCCATGTTGCCCACCTCCCACACCTCCCACCACATCCTACACAAACATCTCCCACAAGTGTGGCCCACCACCCTCAATGGACTTACACATCCTGGGGCCTTGCCACCAACCATAGACCACACTCTCTCCCACACAGTTCTGAGTGGTGTGTGCTGATTTAAAATGGCCTACATCCATTGCCACAAAGGTACTCAGGATAACCTCCAAATCCCAAAGAAGCCCCTGTATTTCAACTGCTCGTCCCCTCCCTGCCCCAAAAGTGTCAAGTGGCCACTGGCTCCACCTCATTGTGATAATTTCTTCTATTGTTAGAATCACCATATGTGAACAACAGAATACCATCAAGTCCACTCTAGTCCATAGTTCTTCCCCCAATCCTGAGGGGACTGGGATGGTGATGTCCACTCCACCTCCAAGTGAGAGAGGGCTTATATCTCATGGATATGGTGGGTGGGATGATCCTGCCTGCAGATGCAGGCCCTCTCCATTCCCTGGGATGGCCATTGCCCATCATTGTCTCCTCGCCAGGTGACTTGGATGAGTCCATTGAGCTGTAGGGTAGGAGTTGCAGCTCCACCGAGATTCCATGCACACCTGGCACATAGGTAGGCCAGAGGCTCCAGTCTCTGGAAGTATACCTAAAAACTCCAGCATCACATATAGGTTTGAATAGAAGGGACTGGTGAACCATGTGCAGGGAGGACTTATTTGAGTCCAATTCTGTCACTCTCAGGAGCACAGATTCCAAAATAAAGCCCACTGATAAGGCATCAGTCTCTGGGTCTATCCCCACTTATATAGGACCTGGGTGTCTCCAGAGCTCTCAGGAGCCTGTCTGTGTGGGGTGATAGGCACTTAGATGTTCTATGAGCTCCTACTGAGGTGTGCATAAGAGTTACCTCTGGGATGACCTTCTGACTCTCTTTGAAGTCTCTTAGCCACTTGAACTCATTTGCCTTACCTTTTCCCCCTTTAATTCAAGGTCTTTTTCCAGTTGTGTTGCCAGTTGGCACTTGGTATTAATCCCTCATTGCCAGGGTGGCTCATCCCCGAGAGTCATGTCCCACGTTGGGGGGAAAGTAATGCAATCATATGCTGAGTTTGGCTTAGAGAGAGGCCACATTTGAGCAACAAGAAGGCTCTCAGGTGGCAACCCTTAGGCACCCCATAACTGCAGGCTAAGTCTCAGTTACAAGAGTAAAGACTCACAAGGGTAGTCATCAATAAAAAGAACACATCAGTAGGTCATCCTCTTTTGACAGACACTGTCCCTGCACTCAGAGGACTAATTTCCTGGAGTTTTCATCTCTCTGCTTATATTATCTGTTCTTGCATGTTGTCTACATTTTTATCATATCCCTTAAGACATTTATCATAGTTACTTTAAATTACTGCCTGATAATTCCAAAATCTGTGCCATATCTGAACTTGGTTCTGATGTTTGTATGTCTATTCTGACCGTCTGACTTTAGCATGACTTGTAATTTTTTAAAAAGTAGGACCCAATATATTGGGTATTAGAAACTAGATAAATAGGGCTTTAGTGTGGGTTCTATGTTAATCTTTCCAGTAGTTGGGTTCACTTAGTGTTTGCTGTAGGTGAAGGTGCAGGAGGCTTCACATTCCTGTAGTGTCCTTGCCTTTGTCTCTCTTGTTGTCTTTGGGCTTCCGTAAGAACTGTTCTTCAGATAGAGACTTCATTCTAGTGCCACTTCAAGTGTTATAATACTGAAAACCCCAGGGGTGGTAAGGTGATGGTGAAAAGGAAGCACTGTAAAGCCTTATAATTAATTTTTAGTCTTTATGGAGTCTGTTTTTCTCAGATGTGGCCTTCAATGTTCAGCTGCCACCTTACAACTAGACATTAGTTAGCAGGGAGCTAAGATTAGCTTAGGTATCTTTTTAGGCCACTTCTGAGCATGAATCTTTCCTGGGCCTGTGTGTGGCTTTTGAGATTCTCCAGGATGTGGGAGTTTTACAAAGCTCTTGTTCCTCTGAGGATGTCCTTCCATTGCCATTGTTTTCCCCAGCTTTTGGCTTGTCTATTGCTTGACTCAACTGTTACCCATTGCATTAGTCAGCCAAAGGGGTGCTGATGCAAAATATCAGAAATCTGTTGGCTTTTATAAAGGGTATTTATTTGGGGTAGAGGCTTACAGTTACCAGGCCATAAAGCATAAGTTACTTCCCTCACCAAACTCTGTGAGGGTTCTGGCTTCCTGGGTTCCTCTCTTCCCCAGGCTTGATTCTCTCTAGGTTCAGCTGCTTGGTCTTTCCACAAGGGCAGCTGTAGACTATCAGGCGAACAGCTCGTCTCTTTTCCCAGGACCTTCTCTCCTTCCTCACGACCAAGCTCCTCTGTGTGCTTACTTCTCTGGGCTCCACCATTAAAACTCCAACATCAAAACTCCAACTCCTCTGTTCTGCCATGTAGTTTTATCTCTACGTCCTGTCTCCTACTGAAGTGGCCCAATCAAACCCTAATCATAATACAATCATGCCCAGAGGAATAGACCAGTCCACTAGCACAATCCAACATCTATTTTTGGAATTCATAACTGTATCAAACTGCCACACCCATTATATCAGGTAACAGTGACTAATACATTTTAAAAAAATATTCTTTAAACAGATGCCACCCTGGAAGTTGTCTCAGACCTGCAAATGCCTAGAGGCAGGCTAAAGAATGACAAGCTTTGTGTTAAAACTTCAGGGAGCTACCAGACAGGTCAAAACACAGTACCACAATTCTTTGAAAATAAAGTCTGTATTGTCCTCTGTTAAACTAGAACCAGAACTAGAACTGTGAGATAACATCTTCAAGGTCACCAAGTTTTGGAATTTTTTGTAATGAAGAAAAAGATAATTAATACCTATTTTTGTACATGGAAATTGAGTGCTCCCATAACAAATACCTATATATGTAGCTTTGGTTTTGGAATTTGGCAGTTGGTAGATGCTGGGAGGATTTTGTGTGCCAGGACAGAGAAAGCCTAAATTGCCTGAAGGGACAGTTTGTAGAAACTGGTCTTTGAGGATGCTGCCTGGGAATTGTTTAAAAGGAATTGAAGAACATGTTAATGGAAACTGAGGAAATGTGGATCCTTGTTATGTAATGGCAGAAATTTTGGTGACAACATTGTTTGTAGTTACTTGGAATGCAGAAAGTGTACTGAATAAACTTGGTTCTTAAGAGACTTAAATAAATGAACAGATATGCTTTGTTCATGTGTTTGAATCCTCAGTTTTGGTAGCTATAAATATCTCCCAATTAGATCTATAGAGTCATTGTAATTCCCATCAAAAATCCAGATGACAAATTATAGATATTTTCACAGGTTCTGCCCACAATCAAGGAATGGATGTTGTATGGGAATTAACAGTAGGTGTTAGAGATCACTGGGACGATCTTAGAATCCTGTCCACCAGATAATATACAACAAAGTTCTTTTTTTCATGTTATAAAGAATTCTTACAACTCAGTACTAAGGAGACAAAATTAAATAAACTTGGACAGAATATTCAAATAATCAATGTATAAAAATGTTACATAAATTGGCAATAAATGCATTAAAAAAAAAGCTCAACATCAAAGTTAGAGAAATGTAAGTTAAAACCACAATGAGATGTTCCTAAAAACCTGTATTTTTCACGGTTCTCTAGGGAAAAGAACCAAGAGATAGCTGTAGGTATTAGATTTTGTAAAACTGTCTCATGCAACTGTGAGGACAAATGAGTCCAATTTCCATAGCGCAGCCTGCAAGGTAGGGGAACTCTGATGAAAATTTTTTTATGAATTCTCCAGGAGAATCTGACTGGCTGAAGTAGAGATGGAAATTCTCTTTTCTGGCTGCTGAAATCATCACTTCTCCTTTTAAGGCCTTCAGCTGATTAGATGAGACCTCTCTTATTGCTGTAGGCAATCTCCTCAGTTGATAGTAGATGTAATCAGCCAGAGATGCAATCAACTTGTTGATTATTTAAGTCCGTGAAATGTCCCCACAGTAACAATTAGGCCAGTGCTTGCTTGACTAAACTGGGCATCATTACCTGGCCAATTTGTCACATGGGCCTAACCATCACAATTCACCCCTTTTCAACTTGGCAGCCATACACATCATCTTAAACCATAATCAACCTCTGAAATAAATAACAGATATGTTTTTTGCCTATTAATACTCAACTGCCCTGTGTAAAACTGGAAACATACTAAATCTCTCCAGAATAGGGTTCAAGTTCCTGGGTAATATTCACTCTTAAATTTGTTATTCTATAACTTAAATATTATGATGTGAAACTAATACAATTTGTGTCATATGAAAAGGGGATAAGTTATAGAACAAAACAAAGATGTTTTCTTTATGTACATATGGAAAGCTAATCATAACAAAACAAGGAAGAAATATTTATAACCATTAAAGTCCTCATTTCTGTAACTCATCACGTGGTTGTAGTTTGTATTTCTCACTACCTTCTTCTACTACCCTTTATGTTGCCACATGATTTTTAACTATTGTTTCTGGCAACTTTATTCATAATAGGTCCCATTTTTCTATTTTTTTCTTTCATTCCTCATGCTTTGGGTATAGAGATCATGAAAACATTTCCTACTAAAAGACCCTGTAGATGCTTCCCTACATTATCTTCCAAGATCTTTATGGTCTTGTTTCTTATATTTAGATCTTTGATCCATCTTGAGTTAATTTTGTATAAGGTGTGAGATGGTGTTCCTCACTCATCTTTTTGGACATGGATATCCAGTTCTCTTAGTACCATTTGTTGAAGAAGCCATTCTCTCCCAGTTGAATAGGCTTGGTGGCCTTGTCAAATACCAGTTGACTGTATAAGCAAAGAACTATATCATAACTCTCAATTTGGTTCTGTTGGTCAGTATATCTATCCTTGTGCCAATGTCATGCAGTTTTGAACACTGAAAACTTATAGTATGTTTTAAAGTCAGGTAGTGTGATTCTTCCAATATCATTTTTCTTTTTCAATATGCCACCAACTTAAGGATCACCCTGCAATCTCACTGCATTGGCACAAGGCCCGGCCCAGGAGTCTGCCCCATCAGCTTCCTGCCCAAGCTGGGGTGTTCCCTGGCCTGGGTCTGGTGCTCTGTCTCTTGCCCGCTCTCCTACCCTGATGCCAACCTGCACCCTCAGCTCTCACGGTATGCAGCCCAGTGCCCTTCTCCATGATTTTAAAAAATCGTAATACTTAATACAGGTGTGGTTAAATAAACTCTTCATTTATTGTTGTTTTTGTTAGTAATCTTTTTTTCTTTAATCTTAAGAAGTTCTAAAGAAATGAATGTTCAAAGAGTAAAAATAAGGAACAGTCACAACACAATCCTTTGTTTTATTGTTACCTATTAAAAAACAAATTCATTTTATTTGCCCTCAAATTATGTAATATAAAATCAATGTATTGTCTTAAAATATTCCTGATGAGATGCTTTTAAAAAGGCTAGAGTTTAAAAATGCAAATAATATTGTCATTTAAAAATTTTGTTCAGTAAATGATTTTTATGTATATGTATGAATATATAAAATTAACATGAAATTTGCTGAATAAAAACAAATTTAGCATCCTACAGGAGAGTGGTGTACCTTAGAGAAAAGGATTTTGGATGTGCAGACTATTTTCAAGATGAGGAAGTGAAACTTTCTCCTTTTTATTGAATGCATTCTACTCAGGTAGAATGCGATGCCCAAGTGTGTACTCTTCCCAAAATTCTATTAACATATCAATTCTCATTGTAATTTAGTCTACTGCAAGGCAAGAAAGAATCAAGAACACCTACAGGTTCCTTTATTGATCTGAGGTTAGCTTCTGCTGTGGCTGTTTTAAATATTGTTGTTTTGGACAATAACACAGCTGAGACTTAAGCACAATTTCTTTTTGATCACCTGACCATTTGCAGTGCAAATATTTGTCTGTTGTCTTTCCTTAAGATCAGGACCCAGTTCAGAACCTTCAGAGAATGAGAAGGTGTCCTTTGTGTGCAAATCTTGTTCCCTAGATGGCTTCTTAAAAGACTTTAGATTTGCATCCTCATCTTGCTTGAGTAAATTATACCCAGAACATGCAGGTAAAATGAGGTCAACACAGGATTAATATTTTTTGTTCTCCAAACATTTGCAAATTTCCTCAAGAATATAGAAGTAGCTTCCCTGTTTTTAGACTCTCAGTGTGAAAAAAACTTTCCAGACAAAGATTGAAATTCATTACATAGCCTTTGGGAGACTTTGGTAAATATTCAAACTGGCTCTATACAAGCAGTTGCCCTATACAGGCATACCTCAGAAATATTGTGGGTTTGGTTCCAGATGACCACAGTAAAGCAAATATCACAATAAAGCAGGTTACACAAATTTTTTGGTTTCCTAGTGCCTATAAAAGTTATGTTTACACTATATTGTAGGTCTATTAAGTGTGTAATAACATTATGTCTAAAAAAACAGTGAACATACCTTAATTTAAAAATAATTTATTGCTAAAATGTGTTCACCATCATCTTAGCCTTCGGCCAGGCTGGTTGAGCGTCTGGCCTTGAGGTCGAGGGCTGCTGACTGATGAGGGTTATGGTAGCTGAAGGTTGGGATGGCTGTGGCAAATTATTAAAATAAGACAATGAAGTTTGCTACATTGATTGACTCTTTCTTTCACTTGAACTTAGAATATGGTTATTAATTGGACTAATTTCAATATTGTTGTGTCTCAGTGAATAGGGATGCCTGAGGAGAGGGGGAGATGGGGGTAATGGCTGGCCGGTGGAACAGCCAGAATTCACACACCATTTATTGATTAAGTTTGCCTGTGTTATATGGGTGTGGCTCGTGGTGCCCCAAAGCAATTACAATACTAACATCAAAGATCATTAGTCACAGATCACTGTAACATATATAAATACAATGAAAATGTGAAACATTGTGAGAATTTCCAAAGTGTGACACAGAGACACTAAGTGAGCACATACTGCTGGAAAAATGGTGCTGACAGCCTTGTTTGTTTCATTAAATTTGGGAACTTTTTGGATATTATTTCTTCAAATATATTTTTGCCGTTTTCTCTTTCTCCTTTCCTTTTGGACTCCCTTTATTATAAATGTATATATATGTTGGTGCCACACAATTCTCTTATTATCTGTTCACTTTCTTTTCAACTAGTTAATGCCAAGTGATCTGTCTTCAAGTTCATTGATTCTTTCTTCTGTCTGATAAAATCTGCCATTCAAACACTCTTGTGAAATTTTCATTTCTGTTATCTTACTTTTCAGATCCAGAATTTGTGCTTGTTCTTTTTTTCTAATTTCTGTCTATTTTTTATATTATATATTTGTGGAGTCATTCCCTAGTCATTTGCATATATATACATATACATATACATATACATATACATATACATATACATATACATATATATATATATATATATATATATATATTAGCGTTTTGAGGACATTTAAAAGAGTTGACTTAAAGCCTTTTTCTAGTTGAGCTAATCTCTGGCCTTCCTCCTTTACAGTTTATATTAATTCCTTCCATTCCCCTGTGAATGGGCTATGATTTCTTATTTCTTTGAATGACTCATACATTTATTTAAGGTGGACAATTTGAATATTACAGTGTGGCAACTAACAGGGTTTATTGTTGCTGTTCTTTGCAGGTATTGTTTGTTTAGTGACTTTTTAGACCTAATTTTGTAAAGTCTATGGTCTTTGTCATCTGAGACCATAGAAGTATCTGGTCCATGATCATTGTCATCAGTGAGTGATTTGACAGAGTTATTCTGAATGCCTGGAACAAGATGAAAAAGATTAAGATGAAAACAAAGAAAAAAGAAAAGCCTCTTCAAGTCTTTTCACATTTACTATGCTTATGTTTAGTTGTCTGTGTAGACCTATGTCTCTGTGAGTAGGTCAGCAAGACTTTGGAAGTCTTCTCATGTCTTTTCTGAGCATGCATTGTGCAATGAGGCCTTGTGTGTTCTTTATAGTCTCCAAGATATGCAAGAGCTTTTCAAAGCCCTTGTTCCTCTAATAAGGCCCTTCTTCTTCAGGGTTTTGTTTTGAGATTGTTTTGAATCTATAGATCATTTGGGGAAAATTGACATCTTAATAAGATGGCTTCTTCTGATCCATGAACACAGTGTATTAATCTACTTATCTACTTATCTAAGAATTCCTTAATCTTTCTCAACAATGTATTATGGCTTTCATTGCATAGATCATGGAACACTTTGTCAGATTTATCTCTATGTATTTCATATTTTTTGATACAACTGTGTGGTAAGCATCCCAATGATTCCCACCTCCTAGTATTTATGTTCTTGCATTCCCTCCCCTCCTAGATTATGGGTTAGAACTAGTGCTTTGCTTCTAGAATATTGAAAAAGTGATGGGAAGTAACTTTTTAATCAAGTTAAATAGATTGTAACTTTTGTCTTGATAATATTCTCTCATATTTGCCTCTATTGCCCTCTTGTATGCTTGTTCAGACAATGCAAACCTCCATGTTGTGAGGTGTTTTACGTAGAGTTTCCTCACAGTGAGGAACCAAAGAAGTCTCCAGCCAGTTACAGTGGGTAACTGAGGACCCAGTCCAACAGTCCATGAGGAGCTGAAATCTGTTGTCAATCAGATCAGCTAGTAATTAGTTCTTTAGCAAATGAGTTTTGAGGCAACTCCTGCATTGTGGGAGACCCAGAGCCAGGGGATCCAATTATCTTCCCCTGTTTCCTGAGTCATGGACATTTTGAGAAACCTGTAAGACAGTAAATATTATATGTTAAGTCAATGAGTTTTGGAGTAATGTGATATGGAGAAATAGAAAATTGTTACAGATTTTTACATGTAGAAATTTACTGTTGCCATAATAAATTCCTATGTATGTAGATGGGGCTTTGGGGATTGGGCAGCTGGTGGGGGCTGGGAGGTTTTTGTATACCATTTTAGAGAAAGCCTAAATTGCCTGAATGGACTACTAGTTGAAACCTGGACTTCGAGGGTGCTATTTGGAACAGCTTAAGAAAAATTAGGGAACATCACTTTGGAAATTGGGAGCAGTTGGATCTTTATTATGTAATGGCATACTTCTGAGTGACAACATTGTTTGCAGTAACATGGAAAGCAAAACATGTACTGAATAAACTTGGTTATCTATCTAAAAAGACCTCATTAAGTGAACAGATATATAATATTCATGTTTTAAAAGCCTCAATATGTAAACTGTACATTACAAACATACTAATTTATAGGTCCATGTAATTTCCATAAAAATTCCAGAAGACAATCTGTACAAATGATCACTTTCTGCTCACCATCAAGGGATGGAGGTTGTAGAAGGAGTTTAACAAGCAGTTGGAGATCACTGGTGTCTGATTAGAATGGTACCTGCCACATCATATATGTGAATAAATATATATATATTTAAATATAAGAAATTGTTATAACACAATATTTAGAAGTTCTTTAAAATGTGCAAAACTTTCCCACAGATACTTCATTAGAAATTATATATAAATAAGTGTATTAGTCAGCCAAAGAGATGGTGATGCAAAATACCAGAAATCTGTTGGCCTTTATAAAGGGCATTTATTTGGAGTAGAAGCTTACAGTTACCAGGCCTTAAAGCATAATTTTACTTTCCTTACCAAAGTCTATTGCCAGGTGTTGGAGCAAGATGGTTGCCTATTTCTGCCAAGAGTTCAGGCTTCTTGGGTTCCCCTCTTCCAGGGGCTCCATTTCTCTCCAGGCTCAGCTGCTGTGCCCTTTCCACAAGGCAGTTGTAGACTATCAGGTGAATGGCTCTGTCTCTCTCCCCAGGGCTTCTCCCATGTCTAAGGAGCCGTCTCTATTCCTCTGTATTCTTCTCCTGTGTGTTCACTTCCCAGGTTCCAGCTCAAAACTCCAATCTCCCTTCTCTGCTTTGCAGTTTCTCTGTGAGTCCCTTGGTGGGCAGAGACTCAATGTCCTACTGACATGACCCAATCAAAGCCTTAATCATTATTTAATCAAGTAAAAGGAAAACCTCTGAATCCAATATAATCTAATATGCCCAGAGGTAAAGACCAGTTTATAAAAATAATCCAATATCTATTTTTGAAATTCATAAATAACGCCAAACTGCTACAATAAGTAAAAAAGCTTAACATCATAAGCAAGAGTGAAATTAAAACCACAATGAAATAGTAAAGATCAGAGGAGAAACAAATGAAAATGAAAACATAAAAACAAAAGAGAGAATCAACAAAAGCAAAACGTGGTTCTTTGAGAAGATCAACAAAATTGACAAACCCTTAGCTAGACTGACAAAGAAAAAAAGAGAGAAGACACAAATAAATAAAATAAGAAACGAGAGGGGGTCATTACCACTGATCTCAGAGAAATAAGAGAGATAATAAGAGGATACTATGAACAACTGTATGCCAAAAAATTAGAAAATGTGGACAAGAGATACAAATTCTTGGAAACACATTAATCACATACACTGACTTTAGAAGAAACAGAAGACCTCAAAGAAACCACTCACAAATGAAGAGATTGAAACAGTCATGAAAAGCCTACCAAAGATGAAAAGCCTGGGACTAGAAGGCTTCACAGGTGAATTCTTTCAATCATTCAAAGATGAACTACTACCGATCTTGCTAAAGCTCTTCCAAAAAATTGAACAAGGAAGAATGCTACCAAACGCATTCTCTGAAGCCAACATCACCCTAATACCAAAGCCACATAAAGATACTATGAAAAAAGAAAATTCCAGACCAATGTCTCTAATGAATATAGATGCAAAAATCCTCAAATAATACTTGCAAACAGAATCCAAGAGCACATTTAAAGAATTATACACCACAATCAAGTGAGTTTTAACCAAGTATGCATGGGTGTTTCAACACAAGAAAGCTAATGTAATAAACCCATTGATAAATTGAAGAAGAAAAATCACATGATCCTCGATCCTCTCAATGCAGAAAAGGCATTTGACAAAATATTTTTTAAAAATAAAAACACTCCAAAAGATAGGAATAGAAGGAAGCTTTCTCAATATGATAAAGTGCATGTATGAAAAACCTATGGCTAGCATCGTACTCAATGGTGAAAGACTGAAAGTTTCCCCACTGAGATCAGGAAAAAAACAAGGCTGCCCACTATCACCATTATTATTCAATATTGTGCTAGAAGTTCTAGCTAGAGCAATTAGGCTAGACAAAGAAATAAAAGGCACCCAAATATGAAAGGAAGAAATAAAACTTTAATATTCACTGATGACATGAACCTATATCTAGAAAACTGAGAAATCCACAACAAAACTACAAGAATTAATAGATGAGTTCAGCAATGTGACAGGATACAAGGTTAATATGCAAAAATCAGTAGTGTTTCTATACACTACTGATGTGCAATCTGAGGAGGAAATCAGAAAAAGAATTCCATTTTGTCAGAGCTCTTTGGTTAAAACATCTTTGAAACAGTAGAGCCGGCTTTACTGTGCAAGCAGAAAACTGCTGCGGGGGGAGAAAACCGCTGCTATCAGTTCCTGCTGAAAACAGTAGGAACATTCTTACTTTGCTCTGTTACTTAGTTAAGGCTTTCTGCCTCTCCATTATCTCCTGTGCAGCCCGGAACTTTCTGAGCTCCTGCACGCACACACTCACCTTGTGCTTTGTGGAAAAGAGAATAAAAACTGTGACAGGTATTAGCAAAGGAGAATAGTTGCTTTCGCTGTTCTCCCCCTCACCTTTCTCAACCTCAGTGTTCAGAGTAATTCTTTGCACTGTCGCAGGCTATGCTGGACAGATCCCCGCAAGACTTTGCAGGACAGATTCCTGCACCATTTATAATAGTTGCTAAAAAAAAAAAAAAAAAAAAAAAAAATCAAATATTTAGGGATAAACTTAACCAAGGACATAAAAGACTTGTATTCAAAAAACTACAAAACATTGCTAAAAGAAACTGAAGAATACTTAAATAAATGGAAGGACGTTCCGTGTTCATGGATTGGAAGACTAAATATCATTAAGATGTCAATTCTACCCAAACTGATTTACATATTCAACACAATCCTAATAAAAATTCCAATAACCTTTTTTTTGCAGAAATTAAAGCCAATAATCAAATATATTTGGACGGGTAATTACAAAAAAATTACAAAATTTTGTAATTACAAAATTACAAAATAAAAAAAAAAGTCTTAAAAAAGAATGAAGTTGGAGGACTCTCACTTCCGGACTTTAAATCATATTACTTAGCTACAGTTAAAAACAGCATGGTACTGGCATAAGGAGAGACAGATTGACCAATGGAACCAAATCAGGAACTCAGAAATTGACATTCACATCTAAATTCAAGCGATTTTTGACAAAAAATCCCACCCAGGTGGGCCAGAACAGTCTGTTCAACAAATGGTGCTGAGAAAACTGGATTGCCATATCCAAAAGAAAGAAAAAAGACCCTTATCTCACACCTTATACAAAAATTAACTCAAAATAGATCAAGGATTTAAATAGAAAAGCAAAAATCATAAAACTCCTAGAAGAAAACATAGGAAAACATCTTTAAAATCTTTTGGTAGATGGTAGTTTCTTAAACCTTACATCCAAAGCCCAAGCAACAACAACAACAAAACAGATAAATGGGATCTCCTCAAAATTCAACACTTTTGCATCTCAAAGGACCTTGTCCAAATGGTGAAAAGCCAGCAGACTCAATGGGAGAAAATATGTGGCAATCACATATCTGATAAAGATTTAATATCCATGATATATAAGGAGATAATATAACCCAATAAAAAGACAAAGCATCTGATTAAAAAATGGGCAAAAGACTTGAAAAGACAACTGTCCAAAGAAGAAATACAAATGGCAAAGAAACACATGAAAAAATGTCCAGCATCTCTAGTGATTAGTAAAATGCGAATCAAAACTATGAGATACCATTTCACACTTATTAGACTGGCCAATATGAAAAAGTCAGAAAGCTGTCAGAGGATGTCAGAGATAGGGATGCTTATTCACTGTTGTTGGAAATGTAGAATGGTACAGCCACTATGGAGGACAGTTTGGTAGTTCCTAAGGAGGCTGAATATAGACTTGCCATGGAACTTGGCAATACCATTGCTAAGTATATACCCTGAAGAACTGAGAGCAGTGACATGAATAGATATTGCACACCAATGTTCATAGCAGCATTATTCACAATAGCCAAAAGCTGGAAACAACCCAGGTGTTCATCAACTGATGAATGGATAATCAAATTGTGGTGTATACACACGATGAAATATTATGCAGTGGTAAGAAGAAATGAAGTCGTGAGTCATAGTACAACATGGATGAACCTGGAGGACATTATGTTGAGTGAAGCAAACCAGAAAGAAAAGGACAAATGCTGTATGATTTTCCTATTATGAACTAACTATATTTTGTGCAATATAAATATATATTATGTGAAATATGAATATGGTTAGAATTGCATATATAAGACCATTTTTCTTTGAAGCTGAACAAATGTTAGTTAATAGTACAAAATGTTAATATAGACAAAGAAAACACATTATACTAGGTGAACAAGACCAGTCATAGAGTACTAGGTATTGTATGATTCCACTTATATAAAATGTAAATAAATCAATTTATAAAGATGAAAGGAGATTAGTGGTTACATAGGACCAAGGAACAAATTCTAAGGGGTCTGGTGTCTTTTTTTTAGAGTAATGAAATTGTTCTAAAATATTTTTGATGATGAATGTACAACATTGTGATTATACTAAAATCCGTTGATTATACGCTTTGGATAGACTAGCCAGAAACAGCAGCTATGTACATTGGAGGAAGCATAGAGACATTGAGAGGTGAGGAATTTTCTTGTTTGTTTCTTTGTCTGTTTTTTGTTTATTACTATTACTGAAATAATGAAAATGCTCTAATAATGATTGAAGTAATGAACGAACAACTATGTGATTATAGCAAATACCATTGATTGTACATTTTGGGTGAATTGTATTCTTATTAATATGTATCAGTAAAATTAATTTGTTAAAAAACACAATTAGATACCCCTACAAATTCATTAGAATGGTCATAATTTAATGGACAGACATTACCAAGTGTAGGAGAGATTTTAGAGCAATTGAAATTCTCATACACTAATGATGCTAATATTATATGATACAACCAATTTAGCAGTTCTGTGGTTTCCTAAAAACTTCTTAGAAACCCAGCATTTCCATGCTTAGATATTTATCCAAAATAAATGAAAAAATATATTCTCACCCAGAGTTTTAAACTTTTGGTAGTAGCCTAATTCATAATAGTAAAACACCGAATATGATCGAATGTCCATCATCATGTGTGATAATGAAAAAAACATGGATGAATCTAAAAAACAATATGGTAATCAAAGAAGCTAGATTTGAATTATATGCTGTTTGATTCCATATTTATGAAACTCTAGAAAAAATAAATTAAAAATTTTAACTTGAGAATTGTGAGTTAACAAAACAATGAAGTATACCATTCAGGATTCCCATACATCATCCCACCATTAACACCTTACAATATTGTGCCACATTTGTTACAAATGATGAAAGAACATGGTCATAATATTACTGCTATCTATAATCCATACTTCATATTTGGTGAAATTTTCCCAAAAACCATCCTATTATTAACACTATGTATTAGTATTGTATATTTGTTATAGTTTATGAGAGAACATTCTCAGATTTGTATTATTAAGCACAGTCCATCATTCACTATGGGGTTCACTGTGTTACACAGTTCCCTGCTTGTACAATCCACCTAAAGTGTACACTCAGTGGCTCATCATTTAATCACAGAGCTGTGCTGTCATCAGTTCAGTCCATTTCAGAACATTTTCATTATTCCAAAAGGAAAAATCCCATTCCTCTTTATACCTCACCCCCATTATTGACCTTTAGCATTGATATAGTACCTTTTTTGCCATTGTTGTAAAAATATTGTTGTTATTACTGTTAACTATACGTTACATAGGTTGTATTTTTCCCATGTATCTCTATATTACTTTTTAAAATACAATTTTATTGAAGTATATCATTTATATATAAATATGAATATATAAATGAATGTGAACATACATAAACAATAAGTGTATAGTAAAAGTTGTGAACTTACAAAACAAACATGCATATTGTCATACAGGGCTCCCATACATTCCCCCCCCCCCCCCACCAACACCTTACATTGTTGTGAAAGATGTGTTAAAAACTATGAAAGAACATTGTTAAAATATTACTACTAACTATAGCCCATATAGAAACATTCCACAAGATTATTAACACCCTCTATTATTATTATACATTTGTTATAGTTCATGAGAGAATGTTCCCATATTTGTCCTGTTAGCCACAGTCCATTTCCACCACTGGATTCCCTGTATTATACAGCCTTATGTTTTCTACAATCCATTCAAAGGGTACACTCAGCTTTCATTTTTATCACAGAATTGTGCTGTCATCACCTCAGTCAATTAGGAACATTTTCATTACTCCAAAAGGAAAAATGCCATACACCCTTATACCTCCTATTGTTGTCTCTTATAATTGATATAATATCTTCTTTGTCATTGCTGCAAAAATATTACAATATTCTGTTAATGATCATCTGTTAGTTACATTAGCTGTAATTTTCCTGTGTATATGCATATTCTTAACACCTTGTAAAGAGGAACGTTTGTGTATTGGCATTATTTTTTTTTTTAGATTTGTTTTATTTATTTATTTATTTAATTTTTAAAGAAGCTTTAGATTACATAAACGGTACATAAAAACACAGAGGATTCCCATATGCCCCCTCCCCCCTCCCACACTTTCCCACATTAACAACTTTCATTAGTATAGTACTTTGTTATAACTGATGAACACGTGTTGCAACATTGCTACTAACCATGGACTATAGTTTACATTATACTTTACCCACTGCTCTGCACAATTTTTTAGATTATGACAAAATGTATAAAAAATGTCCTGTATCTGTCATTGTAATGCCATGCAAGACAATTCCAAGTCCCCAAAATGCCCTACTTATTCTTCCCTCTCCCTTCCCTCGGAACTTCTGGTGGCCACTTCCTTTATATCAATGATAAAAGTACTTCTGTTGCTAGAATAATAATAAATCTATAATAGAATAATTGTAAGTTTAATTTAGTCCATTGTTCACTCCTCTATCTTGAGGATTTGGGGATGGTGATGCCCTCTCTGTTTCTAATTGAGAGGGAGTTAAATCCTATGGGGCAAATGGTTGGAAGTGTATGGCTTGCAGTTGCAGACACTCTCTGTTTCTTGGTATGGGTGTTGTCCATCACCATCTCCTTTTTAGTTGTCCTGGGTGAGTCCAATGAATTGGAGTGCAGGTCTTGCAACACTGCTGATATTCAGGGTTCAATTGGCACATGAACAGACCAAAATTTTAAGTCTCAGGGACATATGTTTAACAAGTATAATGCTAATTGTAGGTTCAAATAAAAGGGGCAGAAAAGCCACGTGTAGGAAAACTATAAATAAGTCTTACTCCATTATACTGTGGAGCATAAATTCCAAAGTAAGGCCCACTGACAGGGTGCCAGATTCCTGAGCTTGTCTGCCCTGCTTATAGTGTCTAGATGTCTCTAGAGCCTTCAGGACCCCCTCTGTTTGAGGTATTGTTTACTATGGCAGTAGATGAGATCCTGCTGAGAGGTGCAAACTGTAATCTCTGGAATGATATCCCAACTCACTTTGAAGTCTCCTACCAATAAAAACTTATTTGTATATAATATTTACCCCTTTTGGTCAGGGTCTTTTTCCAGATACATTGTTATTTGGTGCTTGGTAATAATCCTTTGGTGCCAGGGAAGCTCATCCCTGGGAGTCATGTCTCACAATGGGTGGAAGGTAGTGCGTTTATATGCTGAGTTTGGCTTAGAGAGAAGCCACATTGGAGCAGTAAGGAGGTCTTCAGGAGGTAACTCTTATGCAATATATAATACTAGGCTAAGTTTCAATTTCACAAGAAAAGGTTCATTAAGTACAATCATCAATATCAAGTGCCTGCTGATGTAATGGTCTTTCCTCCTTCACTAGGCACTACCCATGCACTTGGGGGAGTCTTGCCTTCTATTAGTGAATGTAGAAGGACTCCTCAGGATGGGAATTCAATATTCTTTTGGTTATTGTGTGGGTCTCAATCCACCGAGACAATGCCCCCTGAACATTGGAACATATTCATATGCCTTAGAGGCATGCCCAGGTGCTCCCCTCCCCACTTATCCTCCATCACTGACACCCCACCCCAGTGGTCCTACCTTGCCACAGTTGTGATCCTTCTGTGATCCAAAACCTCCAAAACAACCAAATAAAATTAAGAAAATAAAATAGTAATTCAAAAATACAAAAAAATACAAAAATTAAAAATTAAAAAATTAAAAAATTGAAATAAAAATTCTTTTTATACATTGTGTCTTTCATTACTTTAAGATCTGTTGTCTTGTATGTACAGTGACAACACAATGACATTTTCTTCTGCATGTTCTCCCAGTGTCTTATTTTTTTCATTTTGTCCTCAAGGAAGCTTTAGGTTATAGAAAAACCACATTGAAATATAGGGGATTACCATATACAATGACTTCCCCTTTTTCCCTTTTTTGAGGAACCAGGGCTGGGGATTGAACCCAGGACCTTGCATGTGCGAAGCTGTCGCTCAAACATCGAGCCACATGGGCTCCCCTGTCTTGACTATCCTGCTCATCACTTGTTGTTTGTTTCTATTTCTTTCTTTCTTTTTTTTTTTTTAAGGATGCATCAGGGACCAAACCCAGGACCCCTCATGTTGGAAGCAGGAGCTCAACCGCTTGAGCCACATCCGCTCCCTGTATTGGTACTCTTAACCACAATCATTATCCACCACCAAAATCACTGTTATACAGTCCCTAGATTAACCTCTAGCTTTCTTTCAGTTGAAATTAACCTCCCTAGACAACCCCTTTCAGCCACAATTACATTTATAAATCAGCAGTATTGATTATACTCACTATAAATGTGTTACCATCAACTTTAGCCATTTCCCCATATTTACAATCCCTCTTGTTAATCATTCTACATACATTCAGCATCAGCTCCCACTTCTCAGTCTCCCACTTCTCAGATCTCCTAGTAACCTATAATCTAGAGTTTAAATCCATGAGTTTACTTATCATGTTTAGTTCACATTAATGAGACCATACAATATTTGTCCTTTTGTGTCTGGTTTACTTAACTCAACATAATGTTCTCAAGGTTCATCCATGTTTTATATGCTTCCCAAGTGCATTTCTTCTTACAGCTGGATAGTATTCCATCGTACGTATATACCACATTTTGTTTATCCATTCACCAGTTGATGGACACTTTGGCAATAGTCAATATTTCCGCTGTGAACATCAGTGTGCAAAAGTCTGTTCACGTCCTTGCTATAAAAGGTAAATTTAATTTTAAGTGACAAAATCACATCAGTTTTTACCTAGACTTCTTATTGTCTGGGTCTAGTAACACTAGATAAACAATTGCATTTCTCCACTCTGGCAAAATACATTTAAAATGATATTTAAAAATGATGCCATTTAAGAGAATAAGAAACACTAAATGCCTAGTAATATAGTCCACAAAATATGTGCAAGAAATCTCTGATAAAATATATAATCTTTTTGAGAGGAATTAAAAATACCTAAGTTAATGGAGAGGTATAACTTAGGTATTGTAAAGATCTCAACTCTTTTCATCTTGATCTGAAGATTTAGCTCCATCATTATTCTAGATGTTTTGTTTTTTTTTTTGACATGGTCACCTACAACTTATGTGGCAAGGCAAATGTCCAAGATGGCCAAGAAATTCTTAAAAGCAATAAATTTGGTAAGATCACTTATGCTACCAGATAAAAAACCAATTATAGTGAGATAATAATTAACACATCATGTTATTGGGAAAAAAATAGACAAAACTTTCAGTGGAGAAATATGATGATTTCAGAAACAGACACACACATATATACTTGCCTTATTTATGATAAAGAAAATGATGTAGTGTAATGGGAAATGAATTGGTGACGGGACAATTGATTTCCATATGGAAAAATGACATCTCTATGCTTATCATGCATCATGCAAAGGAATCAATTCCCGGTGGATATTGATAATGTAAAAAAGCTTTCAGAAGTTAAAACTGAAGAATTTCTTCATTCGCTTAGATTAGAGAAGGATGTATTAGAAAAAATGACATACTAGAAAGGAAAAACAAAAAACTGGACAATATTAAAATTAAACTTTATGTACATCCAAGGACAATATTATGAGAGTGAAAAGCAGTCAGAGTGGGAGAAGAAGAGGTGCTCAACTTTATTCGTTATTGGGGAAATGCAAAATTACACCAATATGCAATCACAAGTCACCCACCAGCATTCTAAAATGAAAAAGGTACAAAATGCAATTATAGTCAGAATATGGAACAATTGAAATTCTCATACACTATTAGTGGGAGTTCATACATTTTACAAACAACTTGGAAAAGCGCTTGCACATGTCTGTTAAATTGGAAGATATGTTTATTTTATGAAGCAGCAAAGCTATTCAAAAGAAACAAGTGTCCATGTTTACCTAGAGATATAAAAGAATCCTCACAGCCACACTGCTCATAAAGGGAGAAAGCAGAAACTGGTCAAATATCCTACAATGTAGAATGGATCAATAAATCATATATTCATACAATGGGAAACTATTCAGCATTGAAAATGAACAATGAACAAATACAGCAACATGGATTAAGTCTCTAAGCAATCCTGATTGAACCATGTCAGCACAATGCACTATATACTGTAGTAACAACAGAAGTTGGCAGAATTAGCTATTATGTTAGAAGTTTAGAGATTGCCCTTGGGACTAGAGTAGTGTTTCAAATGGGGACTTGATCAGGTTGTTGATTTCTTGACTGTGTTGCCTTTGAGAAAATTAATTATTTTGTATACCTAAGAGCTGTGTACTTTTTTGTATATATATTATATTTTAATAAATAGATACCAAAATGTTAAAAAACTTTCTGAAGTAGGTAAGGGCCTTTTGAGGAAAAAATATTCATGCTTTTACACCATTAAATTGAGTCTTGTCAATAAACTTTTTGAATTAACCTCACAATATTTTTCATGTAATATAATCTAAAACTTTAAAAAAAAAAAATAAAAACAAACTTAGGGGAGCAGATTTAGTTCAAGTGGTTGAGCACCTGCTTCCCATGTATGGTCCTGGATTTGATCCCCAGTACCTCCTAAAAACAAACAATAAAAAAACCCAACTCTCATTGGGGAACAGATGTAGGTCAAGTGGTTGAATGCCTGCTTCCCAGCTATGATATCCTACGTTCAATCCCTGCTATCTCCTAAAAAATACAAAAAACAAACAAATAAAAATTTTAGGTATAAAAAAAAACTTAAAAAGACTGGTAAGGTATATACCTAAATTAAATATAGTTTATCATTTTTCCATGAAAATACTATGTTTTGTTATTTTCATGTTCAATGAATCAGTATGTATTTCTAATGTGAAATTTTATTTAATATTTGGTTTGAAATATGTATATAAATAAGTATTACAAGTTCTTTTATGCTATGATGAAGTATAGTATATTGAAAATTAAGGTGATACAATTTTTATGTTTTAAATGTTTTAAATGTTTTATGTTTTAAATGTTTTGGTGTATCCATTGAGTTTTTATACTCTGCTTTCAGTACAGCAAAAAACTCAGTACAAAGCAGTGGTCATCTAGTTACCACTTGGTGTCAATTTGCTTAGCAAAATTACATGTTAAAATAACAAAGAAGACAATAAGTATAAAATAAGCAATATAGTGAGTGTAATTAATCCCTGATTTTACACTTAAGAATGGTTAAAATGAGATATTTTGTGTAATATGTTACCACAATAAAAATCTTTAAAAATTAACGAAGAAGCCCAAACAGACAAAAATCATTCCTATCAGACTTTAGCCTCCAGAGTGTGAGGGAAAATTTTCTGTTGTTTTTTTTCAAAAACAAAGAAAAAAAGAAGTGGGAGGGTCAGATAATAGGAAGGGGAAGACCACCAATCTTGTCTGTTATACACTTAGTTAGGAATCCACCTTGTATCCTCATAGTTTAGAAAACCTGCAATATATCCCTTTCATCCTCAAGTCCCAGACTTGAGAATTCCCCTGAATTCTGGGGAGAATTCAGGCACATGATAATTTAAGGAGCTAGATGTTATGCATTGTTCTGCTGCTCTGAATTTCAAATTCCTGTTATTCCTCTCTCTGTCTCTTTTGTTTTTTTTTCCCACTGAAACCTGCCCTTTCTAACTTGTCGTCTTGTATCCCCATGCCTTTCTGCTAAGTTGTCTATTTTGTGAAATTATAGCTTTATTTTTCATTAAATTTACTTTCTAAGAGATTTTTAGAAATTCATTTTTTTATGGACCTCCTTCTCAGGGTTTTCCTATCTCCCTTGAGTGCTCACACCTGTTCTAGGCCCAGGACTCCGGGATTGAAATATCTAATTCACCAATTAATGCACACCCTCCCTCCTAACTATCACACCATCTCAAACTCAAGATCCACTGGCTTGCTTTATGTTCCCTTCTCTGATCAGTTGGGTACTTGACCATGTGGTTCACTGAAATGCATAATAAAAAGTAACAAGATGGGATAAAGACACATCCATGCAACCAAAAGACTTTCCATGGAAAAAGACTGGATGAACATGGTAGTTAGACCATTTCCCTGCTTCTAAGCCAGAAGGAAATTAAGCATCTTCTTCACCTAAGCCCCACACAACTCTATCAATTTTTGAGATGCCTAATTGCATCCACTATCAAGGGAAATCAAGAAATAATCTTATTGTCCATTCATGAGATATATTGCTATAATAAGTTCATTCCAATTCATCCTCCTCAAGCCAATTGCCTGATATATTGGAGATATTTTTTTAAGGTCCTGCTCACAGCTGCTTTCACCTGGTTGTTTTTCAGGCTATAGATGAGCGGATTCACTAAGGGAGTAATCACACCATACTGTACAGAAAAGATCAACTCCAATGGTGAGCCTGAGGGTTGGCAATAGATAGTGAAGAAAACCTGAATCATAAAATAGGAGCACTACGGTGAGGTGAGAGGAGCAGGTGAAGAACGCCTTGCTTCTACCTGAGGAGAAGCTAATGCTCAGGATGGTGGAGACAATGGGAGTGTAGGAATAAACAAGAAGGAAGCAGGTTCCAATTCCATGCAGTATACCTGAGCAGAGAAGTACTGTAAAATTGGTGGATATATCCGAACAGGACAGAGGGAAGAGGGAGGGCAGCTCACAGCCGTAGTGGGGGATGGAATCATCTCCACAGAAGTCCAAGTTCAGAGCAAAAAGGATGTTGATATGCATTCAGAAAGCCCAGGCCCCAGGAAGCCCACACCAGCCCCTTACAGAGCTGGTTGCTCATCATGTGTCCATAGAGCAGAGGGTGGCAGATGGCAGCATAGCAGTCATAGGCCATCACTGAGAGCAGGCTAGCTTCTGTGCCCCCAGACTCGAACACAAAGAAGACCTGAGCCAGGCAGCCTCCAACAGAGATGGTTTTCCTCTGAGACAGGAGATTTTTCAGCAGTTTTGAAACTGTGGGAGAAGAGAAGCAAAAATCCAGGAAGGAGAGGTGACTCAGGAAGAAGTACATGGGCGTGTGGAGCTGAGGATCTGCCCTGATAACCAGCAGCAACAACAGGTTCCCCATCAGGGTCAGGATGTAAATTCCCAGGAACAGCACAAAGAGCAGAGCCTGGATATGGGGGTTAGCAGACAGTCCAAGCAGGATGAACTCAAGGACGGTGCTATGGTTCCCCAAGGCCATTTAGAGATGCTGCTGTCTAAAAATAAATTAGGGACAGACGTGTAACCTCTATTGACCACATTCGTTACTTAGGAGGGGGTGTCTTCTTTCCTACTAACTTAGCATTCCTGTATGTCCTCACTGGTTCCTTTGAATCTCTTCATCCTGTGTTGATATTTTCTTTAAATTCTAACCCTGGCAAATGTCACCATGATATTACCTCATGGCTGATAATCTACTTCAGAGATTGGTGAGAAAATTTATTACTATTCTCATTAAGGACTATGACTCATAATAGTCTATTTTTTTTTTTATCTCTGAATATGCTCTAAAATATTCCCTACACCTTGTAGATTGTAGTGCGCTTCCTAGAAAGGAATTTTCAAAACTTGTCTTCTTTTCTTTCTTAGTCTCTTACACCCATTTAAAAGTGAGTCATGATTATATTATTCCCCCTGCCCCAAGATGGCTCCCTTGTCTGTCTCCTCATTGTCTACTTGTTGTCTCTCTGTTGTCTTTGCTTATTGTGTCTACATGTTGTCTGCTCATCTTCTTCAAGAGGCATTGGGAACCAAACCTGGGACTTCTGAAGTGGGAGGCGTGTGCCTCACCATTTGAGCCACATCTGCTCCCTGCTAGGTTGTCTAATCATTGTGTTTGTTCATTTGACACCTCATTGTGTCAGCTCATTGTGTCTGCTCATTGTGTCTACTTGTCTTCTTTAGAAGGCACTGGGTACTGAGCCAGGGACCTCCTATGTGGGAGTCGGGCACCCAACTGCTTGAGCCACAACTGCTCCCCGATGATATTATTTTGATGATACTATTTTGCCTTCTATTAGCTTTTTCATGGGCAGTTTTACATAGTGTCTATTTCATCTTTATGACAATGCTGAAATTTGTAGGCACTAGTGTGTGTATGCATAGTACGTGTGTTTATATTTTTGAGTATTGTGTTTATTTGAATGATGGAATATAAGGAATAAGGGACTAATTTTATGCATCTATTTTGCTGGAGAGAAAATTCAGTATCTGATGTTATATAACTTGTCCAAACTGAACATTTGAACAGTCAAGATTTGACTCCATTATGAGAACTCAAGACAAAAGGTTATTTTACCATTCAGTGTCTTCCAGTCAAGGCTTGGTCTTTCTTGTCCTCTATCACCTGGCATCTATTGACTTTTGTGATTGTTGAGCTACTACTCTATGGAGGGCCTCAATGCTGGGGGCAGAATAGTGTACTCCCCTCTGATCACCACATGAGCGAATCTTTCTCTTTCCTTTCTCTCAAGCACATACTCAACATAGAATGTCCTGTCTTTCAATCTAAATATTATTTGTATTCTGCCTTTCACAAAATTTCTTTGTTTTCATTCATCTTATCCTTTCCTGAAATCACCATTATAATGTAACAATTGGACAACTATTATTATTGAGTGCCTGATAACTGATTAGTTATCATAAGGACTTTTGTTTTTAATCCCCAGAACCAATTTGGGGCAAATCACTGCACTGAGATTTTTCAAATAAGAAAACAAATGTGTTTGGGTATCAAACTAACTGTTGAACATCATTATTCCCACTCTTTCCTATCTGGTTTCAAGAGAAATGCTCTTTGTATCCTGTCTGATTGCTCCCTGTTTAGGATTTCTTATGCATTACTATTTCTTGTCACAGTATGACCTAATTTATCCATTCACAATAATAAACACTTTTCCCTGTATGACAGCAGATGAATCACTCTTTTTCTCTGGTATCTAGTGTAGCATTTGTTTAGTATGTTTCTTTTTACCCTCTTCTATGACATGATGGTTTTTTGATGGCTGTGCTAGTGTTCTATATTATTTTGCATCCAGGACACTTGCCCCTGTGAAGGAAAATGCATATAGTAGAATTCAAATGAGTATGTGCTAAAGAAGAGAACAGAATGAAGTGAATAGTACAGACTGCACAGCTCATATTGTGGGGAAAATTCTCCAAATCCACAAGCTTAAGAAAGACTGAGCACCAAGGAGAAGTGGAAAGTGAAGGCAAAGAAATGTGTGTCTGTGTCTCTGTATGTAACAGGGTGTGATTGTTGCCGCTATGGGAGGTCAGGGAGTGGACTTGACTTGTGCACCTACCATCAACCACCAGATCCCTGTACCTGAAGAGTCATCCCAAACCCACTAGCCAATTTTTGCCTCTATAGAAGTGTTTACCCCATTGGTATCTGTCTACAACCACCCAGCCATCAACCCGCATCGTCCATTTATCCTTTAGTTCATTTGTCTACTCATGTATTCACTTTGTTATTCTTTCCTTTCCTTAATAATCCACCTTTCTTTTTGTTTATTCTTCTACCATCTCTCCACAAACCCCTGTATTCAGATGACAAATATTCACAGATTTCTGCTGCATGTCAGATTGTGTTAGGCAATGAGAGGAAGACAACCTAGCGTAGACCAATGTCAAATTGTTATATAAATATTCTTTTTTCCCCCTTAGCATTAATGTTACTTATCCTTAGAATTCAGGTCTAAATTCTCTCCTTAGACTTTCTACTCTTGCTTAGCTTAAAAAAAATCTGATCTGGGTTGTACACTCAGATTGTTCCTTTTCATGACAGATCATGCCTGGCTTGGTAACTTCACAGTGTCTCCCCAGTCTCATTGATCTTTTAGTTTGCCCTGTAATCTGTATGTTTGTCATGATACGATGGTGTCTGTCATTGAGGGTGCTCAGAAGACACAATTACATTGAATTCTGTACACATGTCCCCCTACACAAATTTGCTGTTTCAACTTATTATCTCACTATTAACATTGAATATTCACAAAATTCTCCAGCCTACTGGATCTTCTTAGATTCAGTATATACATCAGCTTTTCCTTGTAGGATATTATACTATATAATGGCTCAAATAAATTCTAATTCAGCACTCAGGGAATGCATCCTGCTCAAAATTCTATTTTGAGTAATTTCTCTTATTCATACATTTGTCAAATCCTGTTGGATGTATCCAATTTCCCTGTTGTCTAAACTACCAATCAACAACAATAGAACAAAAAAAATAAATGAGGCCATTGTCTCCAACAATATAAACATTTCAGCATTTGGTATTTTCGGTCTGAATTAAGTGGAAAATTGTTTTGATTAATTTCCTTTTTGTTCATCTTATGCTCCTTTTTTCCATCAGAGGGATCACAGTGCCCTCAGTTCTCACTGAAATTGAGTGACTCAGCTCAGGTCCGCATTGGTTGGAGAAGGAATATTCTGTATCTCTACAGTGAGAGGAAGGATCAATGCAGAAGTTAGTTTTGTGTGATTCTTCAAAGGAAACCTGGGTTTATCAATTTGCTAGTAATAGTAATATATAATACAGCCTTATGGATCAGCAGATATTGAATTCAGAGGTTATTCTAAAAGTAATCCTCTTCTGTCATTTATTCCATGTTTACTCATAGGATAATTCCTCAAAACCATCCATAATATGAATGCATTTAGTCCTAATGAATAATGAGGAGGAGGATACTGACGATAATGAAGAAGATAATGCTAAACACCATTCCAAGCACTTTCCATGTATTAAGACACTTATTTCTCACACCAATCTTATGAGATAGGGACCATTTATATCCTTATTCTTTCTTCTTTTAAACAGTTGAGGAACTGAGGTAGAAAGCTGGTAAAGAACTGCCTAAATTCACAGAGGTAGCAAGCAGTGGAGTTGGAATTTGAACCCAACAGTTTGGCATGTAACTTGTTACATCCTTTCCATGGAGGCAGGTAGTACAGAAACATTCCTTGAACAAGAGACATATAATACATGATTCTTAACATTTTGTCATTTTTAAATGAATTTAATTTTAAAATCCTAGTTAATTTCATAAATGCTGGAATTGATTTAGAAGGTGAAGAGAAAGAGGCCCAGTGTTTCCTTTAGTCACTGAGCATGGAAAAGCAGTCTACTTGATCAAATTGGGGGAATTTGGATACTCAGAGACAGTATAATACCATGGGTTCGGGAAGCCCTTAGACTAGGGAGCAGTGAAAATAATTGGGCAAGGAATAATAACCCCAATGAATTCAATTTTTTTCTTTACTATTTCTTAGTTTTGATCCCTCCTGCTATTTTCTTCAGCCTCTAATTAGTTAGATCTGTATTGAAGATGAAGTCAGTTAGTAATAGCTGAAAATTAACTTTCTATGGTACATCTGATTGGGCCTCAAAAAGGACCAAAATCTACTATCTGCTCTGAAGTGCTCTCTCCACTGCTCCCCTGACTTATGCTTCAGCTGCTGTTTCCTTCCTTTATTATATTCATAGGGCATGAAGCAATGCTGAGTTTGAAGTTAGAGTGCACAATATCTCCCCTCCATAACCTAGCATTAGTCACTGATGCCAGAGGGTTTTCCCCAGGTAGCTGCTCAGAGTAGGTGACCACTTCGACCACACTGCATGGAAATGTGAACATCTACTTTGATTTGGGGGTTTATTCTCTAGTACACAGAAAGTCTACAGAAAGACTCAGGGTAAAAACATGCATCTCAGAGATACAGAAAGAGAGGTCTTATGAGGAAAGAGAAAAGTGTCAGGAGAGAGAGAGAGAGGAAACTTCAGTCAATCATAGAGGACATTACCGAACTGGGAGTGTGTTAATGGCACTTCTGCTATTCTGGTCTTTTTCTGGGCCAGGAGTCTCTATGTTCATGAGGTCCAATTCTTTTATGACCCAATTACAGGTACCTCAGTTGATTTTCCCTTTCTCTTGAGAAATCACAATAAAGGAATCACCTTGGCTTACCCCAGTAGCTTCAGGGATTGCATCCTTTCTGCTCTGTCTTGGTCCTGTCTTTCTCTCCCACTAAGCTTCTAAACTCCTGAAAACAAAGATCGAACAAACAAACAAACAAACAAACAAAGAAACAAAAAATACATAGGAGGGCATCTATCCCATAGCAATAAACTCAAACACAAGAGGCATCACTTCATTTAGTTAATTCTGTTTCCATAAAAACTGTGCTGGGCGAATCTGTGAAATGAGTGATTCTCACATATATCCCTTCAGAAGGGCAGATATATGATTAGGCAGTCAGTAATGGGATGGCTAAGCCTGATGTCCCAGGAGACAGAAGGACCAATGTCTTTTATTCTCTGGAGTCACAGGCTGAAACTCAAGTTTAGACTCATTAACACAACAAGCATAAATTTGGAGGGGACTCAGAGGATTACATTATAACGGTCTTTGGAATTTTTATGTTGAAACTGAAAAATTGATTGGAAATATGGGATGTTTGATGATCTTAGAAATTTGATGGTCTTTGAAGTAGGTACGTGAGTAGCAACTTCCTCCTGTCTGTATACCTCTTTTGGGAAATCAAAGGAAGCCTGTGTATTTATTTATTTACTTATTTTTAAATTTATTTTCAAAACAATTGTATTGATACATATTAATGAAGCATAACTCCATCTAAAGAGTACAATCAGTGCTATTCAGTGTAATCATGTTTGTGTACTCATCACCCAAATCACTCCTGGAGCACTTTCATTATTCCTATCATAATAAAAAATAAAAAACAAACTAACAAAACTCATCACCTCTCAATCTCTCTATGCTTCCCCTGCTGTATATAGCTGCTACTATTCTTTTGCTTTCTCTCTAGTATATTTATATTTTGTAAAAACAGCCATATATGCAATATCCCCCATATTCGTGTTTTACATGAGGTTTTACTGTCTTATACAGTCCCATGTTACAGTTCTTTGCTTTCCTTCTAGTAATATACTTGACCTTAGACTTTCCCTTTCAACCATTGTTATACCCATACAATAGCACTGCTAGTTACAAACACCATGATATGCTTTAACTATTTCTATTCATTTCCAAAGATTTACAAACAGCATTTTTTACCAATTCTGCACAGATTAACCATCAGCTTTCTAATCTCTACCCTTCTGTTTCCAGGTGACCTATATTCTAATTATTAACTCCATGAGCTTACATAATATGTTTCTTTCATAATAGCACAATCATACAGTATTTCTCTTTTTGTGTTTGGTTTCCTTCACTCAACATAATGTCCTCCAGGTTCATCCATGTTGTTATATGATTCATGACTTATTTCCTTCTTACCATGGCATAATATTCCTTCATGAGTATACACGACAGTTTTTTTATCCACTCATTAGTTGATGCACACCTGGGTTGTTTCCAACTTGTGGCAATCATCAATAATGCCACTATGAACATGGGCATGCAGATGTCTGTTTGTGTCACTTCTCTCAGTTCTTCTGGATATATACATAGTAATGGTATTGCCAATGGTATTGGCAAGTCTATATTCAACTTCCTTAGGAACTGCCAAACCGTCCTCCACATTGACTGTACCATTCTATATTCCCACCAACAGTGAATAAGCATTCCTATATCTCCACATCTTCTCCAACATTTATAGTTTTCTGACTTTTTAATAGCAGTCAGTCTAATAGGTGTGAAATGATATTTCATTGGAGTTTGATTTGCATTAACACAATTGCTAGTGATTTTGAACATTTTTTCATGTGTTTCTTTGCCATTTGTACTTCTTCTTCGGACAAAAGTCTTTTCAACTCTTGCCCATTTTTCAGTCAGGTAGTTTGTCTTTTTATTGTTGAGTTGTTTGATCTTTTTGTATATCATGGATATTAAACACTTTTTGGATATGCCATTGCCAAATATTTTCTCCCATTGAGTTGGAGCCTTTTCACACTTTTGACAAAGTCTTTAGAGGTGCAAAAGTAATTTTGAGGGGGTCCCATTTATCTATTATTTTCTTTTGTTCCTCATGCTTTGGGTGTAAGGGTTAAGAAACTACTGCCTACTACAAGATCTTGAAGATATTTTCCTACATTTTGTTCTAGGAGTTTTATTGTTCTTGCTTTTATATTTAGGTCCTTCATCTATTTTGAATTAATTTTGTATAAGGTGTGAGATATGAGTCTTCTTTTTTTCTTTTGGATATGGATATCCAGTTCTCCCAGCACTATTTGTGAATAGGCTGTTCTGGCTCAGGTGGGAGGGCTTGACCACCTTGTCAAAAATCACTTGACTGTAGATGTGAGGGTCTATTTCTGAGTTCTCAATTCGGGTCCATTGGTCAATGTGTCCATTTTTAAATCTGTAAGTGAGAGTCCTCCAACTTCGTTCTTCTTTTTTAAGATCTTTTAGGCTATTCAGGGCCCATTACACTTCCAAATAAATTTGATAATTGGTTGCAAAAAGGGCTGTTGGGATTTTTATTGGGATAGCGTTGAATCTGTAAATCAGTTTGTGTAAACTTGACATTTTAACAATATTTAGTCTTCCAATCCATGAATACGGAATAACCTTCCAATTATTTAACTCTTCCTGAGTTTCTTTTAGCAATGTTTTGTAGTTTACTGAATGCAGGTCCTTTATGTTCTTGGTTAAGTTTATTCCTAAATATTTGATTGTTTTAGTTGCTATTATATTAATAAATGGAATAATTTTATTTTCTTCTCAGATTGTACATCAGTGTGTATAGAAACGCTATTGAATTTTGCATATTAATCTTGTATCCCACCTCTTTGCTGAACTTGTCTATTAGTCCTAGTAGCTTTGTTGTGGATTTTTCAGGATTTTCTAGATAATGGATCATATCATCAATGAATAGTGAAAGTTTTACTTCTTCCTTTCCTATTAGGGCACCTTTTATTTCTTTATTTATCCTAATTGCTCTAGCTAGAAACTCTGGCACAGTATTGAATAACAATCGGAACAGTGGGCATCCTTGTCTTGTTACTGATCTCAGCGGGAAAGCTTTCAATCTTTCACCATTAAGTACAATGCTAGCTGTAGGTTTTTCATATATGCACTTTTTACCATATTGAGAAAGCTTCCTTCTATTCCTATCTTTTGGTGTGTTTTTATTAAGAAAGGATAATGTATTTTGTCAAATACCTTTTCTGCATCAATTGAGAGGGTCATGTGATTTTTCTTCTTCAATTAATAGTGTGGTTTGTTATACTAATTGATTTTCTTGTGTTGAACCACCTTTGCATACCTGGGATAAAACCCACTTGATCTTGGTATATAATTATTTTTATGTGCTTTTGCAAGTATTTCACTTTGCAAGTATTTTTTTTTGAGGATTTCGCATTCATATTCATTAGATATATTTTTCTGTAAATTTCTTTTTTTGTATTCTCTTTATCTGTTGTTAGTATTAGGATGATGTTGGCCTCATAGAATGAGTTTGGTATTGTTCTTTCCTGTTCAATTTTTTTGGAAGAACTTCAGCAAGATTGGTATTAGATTGTCTTTGAATAATTGGTAAAATTCACCTGTGAATCTATGAGGTCCTGGGCTTTTCATCTTTGGGAGGTTTTTGATGACTGCTTCAAACCCTTCACTTGTGATAGGTTTGTTGAGGTCTTCTATTTCTTCTAGGTTCAGTGTAGGTGGTTGGTATGATCCTAGGAATTTGTCCATCTCCTCTATACTGTCTAGTTTTTTGCCATACAGTTGTTCATAGTATCCTCTTATGAACTTCCTTATTTTTGCGGGGTCAGTTGTAATGTCCTCCCTCTCATTTCTGATTTTATTTATTTATGTCTTCTTTTTACTTTGTCAGTGTAGTTAAGGGTTTGTCAATTTTGTTGACATCCGAGAACCAACCTTTGGTTTTGTTGATTCTCTCTATTGTTTTTCTGTTCGTGATTTCATTTATTTCTGCTCTCATATTTATTATTTCTTTCCTTTGGCTTGGTTTGGGATTAGTTTGCTCTTCTTTTTCTAGTTCCTCCAGGTGTGCAGTTTGATCTTCAATTTTTATTCTTTCTTCTTTTTTAATGTAAGCATTGAGGACTATAAACTTCTTTCTCAGCACTGCCTTTGCATAGTCCCATTGGTTTTGATTTTTTGTGTTCTCATTTTCATTTGTCTCAAGATATTTGCTGAGTTCTCTTGCAATTTCTTCTTTGACACACTGATTATATGAGTGTGTTGTTTAATCTCCATATATTTATGAATTTCCCCTTTTCCATCCATTATTGATTTCCAGCTTCATTCCATTATGATCAGAGAAAGTGTTTTGTATAACTTCAATCTTTTTAAATTTAGTGAGAAATGTCTTGTAACCAACATATGGTCTATCTTGGAGAAGGATTCATGAGCACTTAAAAAGATAGTATATCCTGCTGTTTTGGGGTACAATGCTTTATAGATGTCTGTTAGGTCGTTCATTTATCATATTTTTCAAGTTCTTAGTTTCTTTATTTATCCTCTGTCCAGATGTTCTACTGAGAGTGGTGTATTGAAGTCTCCAACTATTATTTTAGAGACATCTATTTCGCCCTTCAGTTTTGTCAGTGTGTGCCTCATGTATTTTGTGGCATTCATGTTAAGTGCATAAATATTTATAATAGTTATTTCTTCTTGGTGAATTGCCCCCTTTTAAAAATATACTGACATTCTTCATCCCTTATAAGAGTTTTGCATTTGAAATCTATTTTATACAATATTAGTATCAGTACTCCAGCTCTTTTTGGTTACTATTTGTATGGAGTATCTTTTTCCAACCTTTCATTTTTAACCTGGTTGTGTCCTTATGTCTGAGGTGGATCTCTTGTAGACAATATAAAGATGGCTCATATTTTTAAATCCATTCTATTAGGCTATGTCTTTTGATTGCGGAGTTCATTCCATTAACATTTAATGTTATTACTGTAAAGGCATTACTTACTTCATCCATTTTATCTTTCTACTCTTTGTTGTCATATCATTCTCTTGTCTGTGTTCTTACCCTTTAATTTACCATTCCTAATAATCTTCATCTCTAATCTCTTCTCCAAATCGCTCACCCTTGTTTTCCCTTTCAAGCTGCAGTACTCACTGTAGTACCTCTTGTAATTATGGTCATTTGATAACATATTCTATCAGTTTTTGTTTGTGAAGACTTTGAACTCATCTCCATTTTTGAAAGACAGTTTTGCCCCATACAGAATTCTTCACTGGCAGTTTTTCCTTTTGTACCTTAAATGAATCATATCACTTTCTTCTCATATCCATGGTTTCAGATGAGAGGTTGGTACTTAATCTTATTGAATTTTTCTTGTATGTGATACTTTGCTTTTCCCTCTTACTCCTTTCAGAAATCTCTATCTCTGATGTTTGTCATCCTGAAAAGTAAATGTCTCAGGGTAGGTCTATTTTGATTTATTCTTCTTGGGGTGTGTTGTCCTGTTTGGATATTGATATTTATGCCTTTCATAAGGGTTGGGAAGTTTTTGGTCATTATCCCCTCAAATATTCTTTCTGTCCTTTTTCCATTCTCTTCTCTTTCTGGAACACTGATAATGTGAATGTTTGTGCATTTGGCATTGTCATTCAATTCCCTGAGATTCTGTTCAATTTTTTTCATTCCTTTCTCTTTCTGTTCTCCTGTCTTTTCCAGTCCAGATGTTCTGTCTTCGAAATCACTAATTCTGCTTTGAGCAATTCAAATCTGCTCTTTTGTGCATCTGATGTATTTTTAATCTCATCCATCATGTCTTTAGTTTCCATAAGATCTGTTACTTTTCTTTGTAGGCCTTCAAATTTTTCTTCATGCTCACCAGGTGTCTTCTTAATATCCTTTATTTCTTTTAGTCATATTTTCTTTAAATTCTTTGAAGTGATTTAGGAGAGTTGTGTGATTATCACTGATTAGTTGTCTTAAATCCTGTATCTCTTCAGGTTATTTCATTAGTTCTTTTGGCTAGGCCATCTCTTCTTGTTTTCTAATATAGTTTGGAATTTTTTGCTGATGTCTAGGCACCCAAATAAGTTGGTAAATTTACTCTGATGGCCAATTTCTCTCCCTTGCCTATTGTTTTTTTTCCACAGCTCTTCCTTGGTATTTTGTTCAACTTATTCTAAGTCTTTAAAATTGCCCAGTTTTAGTTATCAAAATTAGGCCAGGGACTCACTAATGGAGAGCAGATATTCTGCCCAAGCGTTAGGATGTAGAGATAATTGAGAACTGTTTTTGTCAATTTTTAACTGTATTGGAGGTTATTTCCTTTGCCCATGGATTTGATTTTAAAAACATCTCTCTGAAAAATAATTTAGAGGTCTGAGTGTTAATGATTTTATAAGATTTTAGGGATACTTTTGAATGCATGTGATGAAATCATGGGAAAAGAAAGCCACACAACTGAGTGATCAATATTGACAAATATCATAGTTGAACTTGAAGATGTAGTATTGAAAAATACCCACTGGAATTTGGAACTGGGGTCTTATTTTTGTCATTAAGGAATGGTGGACTCTGCCACATTCTCTAATGGAACAACAACAATCCCCTGAGTACAGGAGCAATGACTAGTGAAGGAGGATGTTCCATTGATGGGCCCTTGATATTGGTGATTATGCTTATGAACCTTTGCTCTTGAAATTGAAACTTAGTCTATTATTGTACGGTGCCTAAGAGTTACCTATTGGGATTCTCCTTGTTGCTCAAATGTGGCTCTCTCTAAGCCAAACACAGCATATAAATGCAATAAATTCCCCATAGCATGAGACATGACTCTCCGGGATGACCTTACCTGGCATCAAGGGATTGCTACCAAGTACCAACTAGCAATGCAACTGGGGAAAAAGACCTTGACTAAAAAGAGGAAAAGGTAAAGACAAATGAGGTTATATTGGCTAAGAGACTTCAAATTGAGTTGGGAGGTCATTCCAGAGGTTACGCTTATGCAAGTCTCAGCAGGATCTCACCGATAGTTAAAGTATATACTACCCCAAATATTGAGTCCCTGGAGAGCTCTGGAGATATCCAGATACTATAGTCAGGGCAGGTAGCTCAGGAGTTTGGTCCCTTTCCAGTGGGCCATACTTTGGAATTTATGCTCCCCAGAGTGACAGAGTTGGACTCAGTTGTGGTTTCCCTACACATGGCTCTTCTGTCTTTCTATTTGAACTTATAATAAGTACTAAAGTTGGTAAGTGTACATCCAAGAGACATAAATTTTTGGGCTATCCATGTGCCAGCTGGGCCCTGAATCTCAATGGAGTTGCAACACCTAGTCTCCAGTTCATTAGACACACCCAGGACAACTAACAAGGAGGAGATGATGGATAACCAACATACCAAGGATCTGAGAGTGTCTACAAACGCAAGCCAGAGAGTTCTATCCATTGGCCGTATGAAATCAAAGCCCCCCCCTCAATTAAAGATGGAGTGAGCATCACCATCCCAGAATCCTCAAGACTGAGGAATGAACTATGAACTAAAGTAGACTTACTAGTATTCTACTATGGACTTATTGTGATTCTAGCAATGGAAGACATATCATTGATGTGGAGACAGTGGCTACTGGAGATTCTGAGTGTAGGGAGAGGGAAAAACAGGTGTAAAACAAGGTCATTTTTGAGATTTGGGAATTGTCCTGAATGACATTACAATGACAGATACAGACCTTTATATACCTTGCCATAACCTACAGAATTGCGTGGGAGAGAGTGTAAACTACAATGTAAACTATAATCCATGCTTAGTGGCAATGTTCCAAAGTGTGTTTATCAATTGCAATGAATGTACCACACTAATGAAAGATGTTGCTAATGTGGGAAAATGTGGGAGGTGTGGGGAGCAGGGCATATAGGAATCCCCCATATATTCTCTGTAACATTTATGTAATCTAAGAATCTTTTAAAAAATAAAAAAATGAAGTGACAAAAAGTAAAATAAACTGTTAAAAAAAAGAAATGGTAGAGTCATTAGCCAGATTGAAGAAGATTTAGATATGGATTAATGCAAGGAAGAGGCATGCTTTCAAAAGTTTATAGGAATATGTAAGTAGAGTAACAAAGTGAATAACAAATATTTATTAATCACTTACCAATTGCCAAGTATTTATCTCCTTGCTTTAATTATGTTAACCTATACCACACAACAATTCTAAGAGTTAGAACCTCTTTTTATCTCCATTTTTAGATGAGGAAACTGAGGCAATGGCCTAAATTCATATAGTTATGAAGAGGTAGAGTCCAGATTCAAGTTTAAATCAAGAGATAAAGAAATCTTCTGTTTAGTTTATATTAAATGACCACAAAAATAATTTTCTTCCAAAAATTATTAATATTTCTACCTGACTATATGAACATTTGTTATGGAATGCTTGAATATGGATGTGATAAAAGGGGAATGAAGGTATTTATTTTGACCTTTGGCAAGGAGAGTCAAAATAATTTCTAAACCCATCTAATAAATATCCATTGTGTGAAAGTCAATGGAAATAGGAAAGCATAAATGTTGCTAGAGCTACATTACTCAAATACTCAAGTGATTACATTTTACAAACCAATCTATACTTGTGTCATGTGAACCATACTTTCATCTTAGAGCACTACTTCTGATTGTGATTGTATTTTCTCTGAGTTTTAATTAGAACAGGTTAAAACTAAGAATCAGTGAAGAGTTCTCACTGCATGGTAAGCATGCAGATGCAAGCTGGGAGAAGGAATTAATTCAAATTTTTTCTATCTGGTGCTAGGCTTAATTATAAAAGAACAGTTGTGAACTGTGTTAAGATGCGTAGTAAGTCAAGGATTCCTTCAAAGAAAGGTTTATGCATGTGAGTTAGCAGAGTTTCTGGTTTGTTGGGAATCTGGGCAGTCCTGCATGGCGAATTAGGTAATGGGAACGGTTTTGTTGCTTCACAGGGTAATGATCATTGTTGTTCTGAATGCATCAGTAATTAAATGTTAGTTTATGTTCATTTATTTATATTCTGTTGTTGACTCCTTATTTCTAAATACCATGGATATTTGCTTTTGGAATGTTGATAAACTTAGGTTCTTTAAAAAAACAATGGGGTACTGCTACTGAAAGTTGTCAAGGCAATATTGATTTATATGAGGTATAAGAAATCACAACAAGGAATCTTAATTGAAAGAAGAGATATGACTTGGCACATAGCAATCTTTTCCTAAAACTTGGGTGACACAGTCAGTTAATGCCTTGGCAATTGGAATTTTGGGCTTAATAGTTCTTTGTAGTTGGAGCCGTCCTGTGCACTGTGGGCTGTTTGGTAACATCCATGTCCTCTACTTACTAGATGCCAGTAGCACTTTTCCCAGTTATGACTACTAAAAATATGCCCAGATATTGCCAAATTCCTAAGTGCAGGAGGAACCAGAAAAATCATGCTTGGATGAAAACTGCCAATACATACAAATGATTTTGTGAAGTAATTAATATTAAGTATGCAGAATTAGCAATGAATAAGATATATGTGAAACACACAAAAATTGTACTTTAGTTAAGAATGGAAAATTGCTAATAAAAATCTAGTCCCAGAATTATAGTCAGAAAAAAACATAATGTGTCTGGAGTTCAATAGAAATCATCATTTATCTGGTGTCAACTGTCTATAAGCAGTAATCAGGTGGAATAACACAAGCACTCTGCCCTGGGCACCATGGTATGAGCATTTAGGCTGTTCTTCATCAGAGTAACTGTGGGTGCTTGTGAGGTAACTGGGTCCAGATCTGAGGACCAGAAAACAATGTGGGTTTAATACATCATTGTAGTTGAATGATGATAGTGCATTTTTTGTTTGCTGGTATAAACATTGTGCTGGTGCAAGAATAAGGTTCCTACAGGCAAGTTGAATATGAAAACAGTGATCATAAACTACTGGAATAGCTGAGTTTTTATAAGATACTTGTGCCCTCCTGTTTTAGTTCCTACGCTTCTCAAAGCAAATACCATGAAATGATTAGGCTTGAAAACTGGGAATTTATTTGCTTACAGTTCAAATCAAGACATCATCAAGGCAGAGCTTTCTTATGAAGACTGGATACTGGTGATCTTGGAAGACTTTGTACCATGGCAAGTCACATGGCAATGCCTGCTGGTCTCTCCATTCTGAATTTTGTTGATTTTAGCTTCTTCCTTCTGCAGCTTTCTCTCTCTCTGTCTGAATTTCATTTTCTTATAAAGAATTCTTTTAATAGGCTAAGACCAATCATGTATGAGGTGGATTACACCTTAACTAAAGTGGCCTTATTAAAAGATCATACCCACACAACAGATTAGACTTTAGAATATATTTTTCTGAGGAATATACAGCTTCAAACCACCAAATCACATCCTTTGGAAACCTAAAAGACATATGCTTTTTATATGAAAAATACATTCATTCCATCACAATATCACACACTTTTTAAGTAATTTCAGAAACAATGCTTAGTACAGTCTCATCAAAATCACTTTTAAGTGTGGTCTGTCCTTAGCACAATTCCTAGCCATCTGTGGGCCTGTGAAACCTTGAGAACAAGTTATCTGCTTCCAATATACAATGGAGAGGCAAGTATGGGAAAACATTTTCATTTCCATGGGGAGAATTTGAAGGGAAAACAGGGGTTCATTTCTCAAACTGTTCAAACACTGCAGGGAATACTCCATTATACTTCCACATCTGAGAGTCATCTGTGGAATGATGGATTGTGTTCTTGGTCTGATGGAGAGGCAGCCCCAAATATTCCAAGTGCTTGTGCATCTACAATGTTCTTCCCAAGTACTGAGGTGAAGACTTCACCCTCTTCAAGCACTGGGATGAAAGCCAGACTTTCTGTAATTCCCAGGGCAGAGGATCAACCTTCTCAGAACTCAGGGGTGACAGCCAGACTCTCTGCAATCTCTGGGACACCAACTCAGACCTCTCAGAACAGTGGGGTGGTGGCCATACTTTCTGTAATTCCTGTCTGAAGCCAGGGGAGGCAGCTCTCTTCCTGAACAATAAGGCAGAAGCCTTGCCCTTGCCATGTGCTGGGACAGACTCACCCTTTCCCACACATGGGGTGGACCAAGAAGTTTTCTTTGGTCCAGACCACAGTTTCTGTGGTTCTTCCCTTGATTTTTCCTACAATCCATCCATTTTCTGTCACATGTATTCCAGACAGCAGTGGTTCCATTCATATAGATTTCACAAAAAAATTTGTCAGTTTTGCATATAGTATACAGGGGACCAAACCATCAGACAAAAGAACACTCTACAGATCCTTCCTGGATAACTATATTCCCAATCCTAACTTTCACTGAAATGACTGACTGGATCCATGTTTTCAGTTAAATACTTATATGGAGCACTATTTTCTGGGGACTCACTTTCCAGAAATTCAGAATTTTCCGAACACCAGTTTCTGATTTCATTGTTACCAAGTGTTCAGTTTGCAGTGCATCTGTATTAGTCAGGGTTCTCTCAGGAAACAGAATCAACAGGAGATATCTGTCAATAATATGAGATTTTATGAGTCTATCATGTGACCATGGGGATGCACAAGTCCAGGTACTGCAGGCAGGCTGCAAGCCAGGGGCTCTGATGAAAGTCCGATGAAAGGTCCTTGATGAGTTTCTGGGAGAAGTTGGTTGTCCAAAGATGAGCTGGGAAATTCTCTCTGAATGTTAAATCACTTCCCCTTTTAAGGCATTCAACTGATTGGATAAAAGCGTCACCCATTGCTGATGCAATCTCCCTGATTGATGCAGATGTAATCAGCCATCCATGCAGTAAACTCACTGGTGATCAAAGTCCATAAATACTCTTGTATTACAACTAGCCCAGTGCTTGCTGGACCTAACACCTGGACACAAGTACCTGGCTAAGTTGACATATTAACCTAACCATCACAGCATCCCTTTTCTTTTACATTTTACTAAAAGCTGCAAAAAGAAACCAGGTTGCACTTTCCACACTTAGCTTGGAAATCTCTTCAGCTAAAATATCCAAGCTCATCACTTTCAAATTCTGCCCTCCATCCAACATCAGAACTTAATTTTGTTAAATTCTCTGCACTTTAAAACTAGAATCACCCTTCTTCCAGTTTCCAATAACACACACACATCATTTTCTTTAAAGCCTTCATCAGAAGTAACTTTAACATCCATATTTCTACCAACAGTCTCTTCAAAGCAATCTAAGCCTTTTCTATCAAATAGCTCACAATTCTCCCAGTCTCTACCCACTACACAATTTCAAAGATGTTTCCACATTTTTGGTATTTGCAATAGCAGCACCCCACTCTTCAGGTACCAAAATCTGTTTTAGTTTACTAGGCTGCTTAAAGCAGATACCATGAAATGGCTTGCCTTAACAACAGCAATTTATTAACTTAAAGATTTGAGGTCGAGAAAATGTCCAAATCAAGGCATCATTAAGGCAATGCTTTCCTCCTTAACACTGGCTGTGGCTGATCCTTGGCTCCTCTGCTCCATGGCAAGGCACAGAGAGGTATCTGCACGTCTCTCCCATCTCTTCTGGGTTTGACTGATTTCAGCTTTTGGATCCTGTGCCTCCCTTCTTCCCTCCCTCCCTCTCTTCCTCCCTTCCTTCCTCTCTCTCTCTGTCTCTCTCTCTCTATTCATTCTGTTTATGAAGGACTCCTGTAATAGGATTAAGACCTAAACTCCCATGAAGTGGGTGAAACCTTAAGGAAGTAGCCTTATCAAAATATCTTAGTTACAATGGGTTTACACGCACAGAAATGGATTAGATTTAAGAGCATGATTTTTGGGGGTAATATAAAGTGCATCCAATAAATCAATATGAGAGAGCTTATTGTTTACCTTCCTGCTATTTATTATAAAAAAGTAGATTGTACATCATGAAAGGAGCACTCAGAACAATGTACGAATGTATTTAGTTTACACAAATGGAAGTGAACTAATATAGGCGATTGAAACAATGATCTTAAAACTATTACAGATTGTTAGATGGGTGAAATACCAGAGGTAAGGTTGTCTAAGTGCCCTCTGAAGATGAGAATCAAAATGGTTACTGGTTGGGGCATTTGGTAATTCAGCTTATCATCTTCAAGGCAAGCACACAGTGTTTCAAGTGATCGATGAGGTGCATAAAGAGAACTGGAAAAATTTCAATGACATTCTGGAAAAGGCCAAACTACAGACACAGAAAATTTAGTGGTAGTCAATGTTTGGGGGACAGAAGAAGAGTTGAGTACAAAGAGGCCAGGGAGAAATTGTGGGTGATTTACTTATTCTTTAACTTAATTGCAGTGATGGTTATAAGAATGTCTGCCTATTTAAAACATATAGAAATGTACAATAAAAAGGGTGAATTTCATACATAAATAAAATGGAAAGAGTATTGTATGAAGCCATTTATGCAGGATTAGAAATATTTAAATAATACTGTATATATTCTTTTAAGTAGATAATATATTGACAAGAGGAATTGAAACTGGGCTCAGGAAAGTGGTTATCTCTGTATTTGTAATGATTATTGACATTTTGGGAGAGAGAACAATGTTTTTCCAAGGTTTCCATAGAACCTGTGAATATACTACCTTAAATGGTGAAGCGTACTTTGCAGATGTGATTGTTTTAAAGAATTTAAGGTGGGGAGATTATACTGGATTATTTGTGAATACCTACTGTAATCTCAAGGATCCTTATAAGAGTGAGGCAAGAGGGTCAACATCAGTAAAAGAAGTGTAGTTATGGAAGCAGAGGTTGGAGTGACACATTTTGAAGATGAAGGAAGGCACCATGAGACATGGAATATACAAATACGTGATTACACTTGTACTAGTCAGCCAAAGGGGTGCTGATGCAAAATACCAGAAATCTATTGGCTTTTATAAAGGGTATCCATTTGGGGGTAGAAGCTTACAGTTACCAGGCCACAAAGCATAAATTACTTCCCTCACCAAAGTCTGTTGCCACTTGTTGGAGCAAGAGGGCTGCCAACATCTGCCAAGAGTTCAGGCTTCTTGGGTTCCTCTCTTCCTGGGGCTCGATTCACTCCAGGTTCAGCTGTTGTGCTCCTCTGTATGCTTACTTCCCGGGCATTAAAACTCCAACATCCCTTCTCTGCAGTGCAGTTTCTCTGTGGGCGGTGACTCAACATCCTACTGACGTGGCCCAATCAAGTAAAAGTGAAACTTCTGAATCCAGTATAATCTAATATGCCCAGAGGAAAAGACCAGTTCACAAACATAATCCAATATCTATTTTTGGAATTCATAAATAATATCAAATTGCTACAACACCCAATGCCATTGTTTGTGCACTTTGGATGGATTGTACCATCTGATTCAATTAATATGCTTTATTAATATGTATCAATAAAATTGATTTGTTAAAAAAATGAAAAAATCACCTATATTACTATGTCATATTTAGATACTTTGATAACTTTAATTGAATAAACTTTTTTCCTTAACATAAAAAAGAAAACGAGTCAGGTAAGAGGGTCAACATCAGATAAACAGATATGGTGATGGAAGGAGAGGTTGGAGTGATGCACTTTGAAGATGAAGGAAGGCACCACGAGACACAGAATACAAGCAGCTGGAAAGTCAGGTTTCTAGGAAGGTTTCTCTCCAGTAGGAACTGGCCCTGCTGCCACTTTTCCATTAGCCCATGAAACTAATTTTAGACTTCTGCCCCCCAGAACTGAAAGATAAATTTGTGTTGCCTTATGTCAATCAGATTGTGATCACTTGTTTCAATAGCAGTAGGAAACTGATAAAGTCATAATGAATAATGGTTCTTAAAAAAATATTAAACACATAATCAAATTCATGAGAAAACCATTAAGACTAGTATATTAAAATATTTCCATAAATTTTTCATGTGGGAGGAACTATAATGATAAAATAGGAAATAGTCAAAATCATCACGACTTTTTAAAATCAATTCTCCATGATTTAAAAAAAATGTAGTACATAAAACACATATGTAGTTAAATAGTTTCCATTTATTTTTGTTTGTTAATGTCTCAATTAACTGAATGACCTAGGATTCAGACAGTATTTAGAAAATTTTTCATAACCTTTTTGCCTTTAATCAAAAGAAGTTCTAGGGGAGGCTCCGAGCTCCGTCGTCTCGTTACCGGTGGTCGCGCGCTCTTTTCTTGGGACGGTAGAGGCCGTGCAGCGTCGCCGTTACTCTGAGGAGAGAACAGTCAGTAAGAGGGTGCAGAAATGCAGAGCAATAAAACCTTTAACCTGGAGAAGCAAAACCATACTCCAAGGAAGCATCATCAGCATCACCACTCGCAGCACCACCCACAACAACAACAGCAGCCGCCGCCACCACTGATACCTGCAAATGGGCAACAGGCCAGCAGCCAAAATGAAGGCTTGACTATCGACCTGAAGAATTTTAGGAAACCAGGAGAGAAAACCTTCACCCAACGGAGCCGTCTCTTTGTGGGCAATCTTCCTCCTGACATCACTGAGGAGGAAATGAGGAAACTATTTGAAAAATATGGGAAAGCAGGCGAAGTCTTCATTCATAAGGATAAAGGCTTTGGCTTTATCCGCTTGGAAACACGAACCCTAGCGGAAATTGCCAAAGTGGAGCTGGACAATATGTCAATCCGTGGAAAGCAGCTGCGTGTGCGCTTTGCCTGCCATAGCGCATCCCTTACAGTCAGACACCTTCCTCAGTATGTGTCCAATGAACTGCTGGAGGAGGCCTTTTCTGTGTTTGGTCAGGTGGAGAGGGCTGTAGTCATTGTTGATGATCGAGGAAGGCCCTCAGGAAAAGGCATTGTTGAGTTCTCAGGAAAGCCAGCTGCTCGGAAAGCTCTGGACAGATGCAGTGAAGGCTCCTTCCTGCTAACCACATTTCCTTGACCTGTGACTGTGGAGCCCATTGACCAGTTAGATGATGAAGAGGGACTTCCAGAGAAGCTGGTTATAAATAAAACCAGCAATTTCACAAGGAGAGAGAGCAGCCACCCAGATTTGCACAGCCTGGCTCTTTTGAGTATGAGTATGCCATGCGCTGGAAGGCACTCATTGAGATGGAGAAGCAGCAGCAGGACCAAGTGGACCGCAACATCAAGGAAGCTCGTGAAAAGCTGGAGATGGAGATGGAGGCTGCTCGCCATGAGCACCAGGTCATGCTAATGAGGCAGGATTTGATGAGGCGCCAAGAAGAACTTCGGAGGATGGAAGAGCTGCACAACCAAGAGGTGCAAAAACGAAAGCAACTGGAGCTCAGGCAGGAGGAAGAACGCAGGCGTCGTGAGGAAGAGATGCGACGACAGCAGGAGGAAATGATGCGGCGATAGCAGGAAGGATTCAAGGGAACCTTCCCTGATGTGAGAGAGCAGGAGATACGGAAGGGCCAGATGGCTATGGGAGGTGCTATGGGCATAAACAACAGAGGAGCCATGCCCCCTGCTCCTGTGCCAGCTGGTACCCCAGCTCCTCCAGGACCAGCTACTATGATGCCAGATGGAACCTTGGGATTGACTCCACCAACAACTGAACGCTTTGGCCAAGCTGCTACAATGGAAGGAATTGGGGCAATTGGTGGAACCCCTCCTGCATTCAACCGTGCAGCTCCTGGAGCTGAATTTGCTCCAAACAAACGTCGCCAATACTAATAAAGTTGCGGTGTCCTAGTTTCTCAAAACCTTAAAGAAGGACCCTTTTTGGACTAGCCAGAATTCTACCCTGGAGAAGAGTGTTAGGGATTTCCTTCCACTAGTTAGGTTTTTCCTTTCTGTACTACTCTAGGGATATCTAGGGCAAGGGGGGGGGAGGGTGGTATTTAACCAATCAGTTCAGTGTGGTATATTTAACAAATCAATTCTGTGTGGTGCATTCCTGAAGTCTCAGATGTTATTGATGTTGGGGCCTAGGGGGAACGATGACAAAAATGGATCCAGTTAGAGCCCCATTAATCCTGATCATTCCATTCTTTGTCCATCCTGTTCTGTTTGCTTTCTTATCCTTTCACTCCCTCCCTCCCAACCTGAGACACTGCCACATATACCACAAAAAAAACAAACATCACCCAATGACCTAAGCCCCATTGCTCCATTCACTCCCAGGTCAGAATTGAAGCAAATGTCCACAGAGATCACAGACAGCATACATACGGTTCTGTTATATCTCATATATTACCCCTTAACGTCAAAGAAGACATTTTCTCATAGATTTTCATTTTAGTATTTCTTTAAAAATATCTTGTGTTAACTTGCATCCATCTTTTTCTTGGGTGAAGACTGCCCAGGAATGGTCCTTTTGTGTCTATGATGTTGCTGTTCACAGCTTTTCTTGATAGGCTTAGTACAATCTTGGGAACAGGGTTGCTGTATGTTAAAGGTCTGACAGTAGCTCTTAGCCTTGCCTATCTTAGGTAGTTATGCTGTGCGTTTTTTATTGGTGTACCATGTTTGATTTGTCTCTGAAACCTGAAATTTGGAGTTTTTCTGAGAATTGGAGCAGTAATGCAGCATCAACTTATTAAAATACATTTTAAGCCTTTAAAAAAAAAAAAAGAAGTTCTAAAGAAACTAAGATTCAAAAAGGAATAATGTGAAAATAAGGAACTCTGTCACAACACAATCCTTTGTTTTAATTGCAATATAGTCTCATATTAAGAAACAAATTCATTTTAAATTGCCCTCAGATTTATGTAAAATCAATGTATTATGAATATATTCTTATAATATTCCTGATAAGATGCATTTAAAAAGGCTAGATTTTAAAAACTATATAGGGAAGATGGCTCAACTCTCTCAAGAAAAGAGCAGAGGAAGGGCAAAAAGCTATCCTAGGGAGCTGCTTTGGGGATCTTCAGATCAGGAGAGTGCTGCACATCATCCAGGAGGGAGAAAGATGGAGAGACAAAGAGGCCAAATGAAAGCCATGAGTTACTCAACCCTGTGGCTGGGAAGGGCATATATACCCCACCCTCAAGGCAAATAACCTCGGTAAAACCCCTGCTTCACTGCAGCCAACTTAGTGGGAAAAGAAGGTCCTCTTCCATGGGAGAAAGAGAAGTCTGACAGAGAGCAGATTCTCTTCAGTGTGTTTGGCCAGCTGAGCCCCATAAGAACCTCAAAAAAGACCCCGGCCAACACTGAAGGGCCTGAGGGAGAGGGGAGCAGGGATCTGATCAGGAAGGCTGTCACACCCAGTTGTCCTGGGAGAGAGAAGAACTAGTTCAGAGAGTCAGTAGGGATCCAGGAACCAAAGCAGCCAGGAAGAGAAGGAAGTCAAGAGAGATAACTGGCAAACTGTTAGAAGACCACCTCGCTTTAGGGAAAAGTGGGCAGAGAAAACCAGATAAGATTTTCAAAGCCTACTGAACCTGTGGAGTGGGTGTAGTTCTATGGAATAATGCCTCACATATACTAGTTCCCTGATTCAATTCACAGTATCTCCCAATAGACTGGATCCAGAGAGTGATCCATCAGGTTGTCCTGCTTCAGCCATCACCTTGTGCCAGAGAACATATAGCCTGAGATTTCTTTGTTTCACATTTTTCAGTCTGTAATTTTATATATTTTATTATTTTATTCTTTAAAAATGGGTACCTTATCTGTGGAGGGCAGGCAGCAGAGTGATTGATGAGCGCTGGCAGCCCGAGTTGGTTCCTAGGGGCTTAAGAGGGAAGCCTGTTTTTCCTGGATAGTTTTTTGTTTTTTCTCTTTCTTTGTTTCCTTTTTTTCTTTTCCTTATTTTTAAGCCATAGGTTCTTTATTTCTTTTCTTTCTTTTGTTTTTCCCTCTTCCATTGAATTTATTTCATTTCATTTTCTCTTGTTTGGTCTTCATTTTTTTTCCCTCTCATCCTCCCAGCCTTTTATTTTATTCTATGTTTTCCTTGTTTCATTTTTTATTCCACATTTTATATGCCTATTCCATTGTATTTTTTTTTTTTTTTTGATTTCCAATTACTTATTTTGTGTTCCTGGTTCTTTTATGGTTCCTTTTCTATCTTTTAAAATATTATTATTATATTCTCTCTTTCCTTTTATATTGTCATACTCTTTTTTCATGGGAATACAGGCAACTGTAAGGGTATAGAATAAGTGAAGCCAAGTATCAAAGAGGAGACTTAACACAAAACAAAATAAAATAAAATCCTAGAATAGAAAGAAAAATGAACCCTCTAAAAAAGCCCATCAAGATAAACACATGTTCAGACACCAAAAAAAAAAAAAAAAAGCAAGCTATACTAAGAGGAAGGAAGACATGGTCCAGTCTAATGAACAAAATAAAATGCAAAAGGAGAGGCAGAATGTGGAACAACTAATCAAGGATGTCCCAATTAACATCATGATTCAACTTAATGAAGTCAAGGAAAAGATAAAGATATTAAGAAGATATTGGGGGAACAGACTGAAGAAGTCATAACCATACTTAAAATGATAAAAGACTTGATGTTTAGGAATGGCAAAATGCAAGAAATCTAAAATAGGCTGTAAGCACATAACAGCAGATTTGAACAGGCAGAGGAAAGAATTAGTGATGTCAAAGATAGTACTTTTTGAAATCTGACAGATAGTAGAACAGATAAATAAAATAGATAAAATTTAGCTGGGACTCAAGGAATTGAATTACAAAATGAAATGCATGAACATAAACGTTATAGGCATCCAAGAAACAGAAGAGAAGGGAAATAGGGCAAAGGGAGTGTTGGATGAAATAATCAATGCAATACACCACAATAACTGATTGGAAGAAAATAATCACATGATCATCTCTACTGATGCAGAGAAAGCATTTGAGAAAATACAGAATTCTTTCTTGATAAAAACACATCAAAAGATAAGAATGGAATGAAACTTCTTCAACATGATAAAGAGTATATATGAAAAAACCCACAGCTAACATCATGTTCAATGGCAAAATACTAAAGCATTCCTTCTAAGATCTTGAACAAGGCAAGGATGCCCACTGTCACTCCTCTTATTTAACATTTTGTTAGAAGTACTTGCTCGAGGACTTAAGTAAGAAAGGAAATAAAATGTATCCAAATTAGAAAGAATGAGTGAGAATCACCATCTCATGCACTATACAAAAGTTAACTCAAGATGGATGAAATATGTAAATATATGAGCCAAGACCAAAGAGTTCCTAAAAGATAATATAGGTAGCAATGCAACTGCCCTTGACCAAAAAGGGGAAAGGTAAAGACAAATGAGTTTATATGTCTAAGAGACTTCAAAGTGAGTTGGGAGGTCCTTCAAAGGTTATGCTTACGCACTTCTCAGCAGGATCTCTTTCACTGCCAAAGTAGATACTACCCCAAATAGTGGAACTCCTGAGGGCTCAGGAGACATACAAACACCATAGTCAGGGGAGATAGCTCAGGAGTTTGGTGCCTTGTCATAGGGTCCTAGTTTGGAATTTATGATCCCCAGAGTGACAGAGTTAGACTCAGTTGTGGTTCCCTTACACATGGCTCTTCTGTCCTTCTATTTGAACCTTTATTTAGTACTAGAGTTGTTAGATGTACACCAAAGAGAGTTAAATCTTTGGGCTGTCCATGTGCCAGCTGGGCCCTGAATCTCAGTGGAGTTGCAACGCCTACTCTCCAGTTCATTGGTCTCACCCAGGACAATAAAAAAAGAGGTGATGATGATCAACTACCATACCAAGGAACCGAGAGAGTCTACAACTGCAAGCAAGAGAGTCCCAACCATTGTCCCTATGGAATCACAGCCCCCTCTCAATTGGAGATGGAGTGGACATCACCATGTCAGAATCCTCAGGATTGTGGAATGAACTATGGACTGAAATATACTAACTGGTGTTCTACTATAGACTTATTGTGATTCTAGCAATGGAAGAAATTAAATCAATGATCTGGAGGTAGTGGCCACTGGAGGTTCTGAGGGTAGGGAGAGGGAAAAACAGGAGTAATACGGGGGCATTTTCCACAGTTGGGATTTTTCCTGAATGACATTACAACGACAGATGCAGGACATTACATACCTTGCCATAAACTACAATGTAAACTATAATCCATGCTTAGTGGCAATGTTCCAAAATGTTTTCATCAATTGTAATGAATGTACCCCACTAATGAAGGATGTTGTTAATGTGGGAAAATGTGGGAAATGTAGGGAGCAGGGCATATGGGCAACTCCTATATTTTTTATGTGACACTTGTATAATCTAAGTATCTTTTAAAAAAATAAAATAAAATTAAAAAATGTAGGGAAATATCTCTGAGATCTTGTAATAGGAAATTGTTTCATAAACTTTACACCTAAAACATGAACAACAAATATTAAAATAGGTAAATGTGACCTATACAAAATTAAAAACTTTTGTGTTTCAAAGGAGTTTTTCTTAAAAAGGCATTCTTAACTATGTCTGCATTAACTCCCATGGGGTTCATGGGAAGATTTCAGGGGGTTTGTGAACTTCAATTGAAAATTAAAAAAAATCATTATTCTTGTGGGGACATGATGGTGTGGGTGTGATATATTTATTAAATAATACACAGTATAGTGTGGACTTAGTAAGGGGTCTGTGGTTTTCATCTGACTGGCAGAGGAGTCCATGGAACAATAAAGGATAAGAACCCCTTGTATAGAAAGTGAAAAGGCAGCCTACTTAGTGAGAGAAAATATTTGGTAATCACTTATTTGATAAGGGACAATATCCAGCATATATAAAGAAATCCTACCTCTCGAAAATAAAAAGACAAACAACCCACTTAAAAAATGAGCAAGATATTTGAATAGGCACTTTCCCAAAAAGGAAATACAATGGCTAAAAAGCACATGAAAGATGCTCAACATCACTAGCTGTTAGGGAAATGCAAATCAAAACTACATTGAGATATTATTTTATGCCAATTAGACTGGTGGCTATTAAGAAAACAGAGAATTACAAGTGTTGGAGAGGATGTGGTGGAAAGGGAACAATCATCCACTGCTGGAGAGAATATAGAATGTTGCAACCATTGTTTTAGGCCCCAAAGGTGGGCCTTTGGGGATAACCAGAGATGTAGAGAAAAAGACTTTAACACAAGAATTAAGCAAAACTTACATTTATTAAGTCTGCATTGGTAGAAGAAAAGGTCGGTCTAAAGTGACTCAGACCAGACTCCCTGTAATGAGATCTTACTCTTGTTAAATACCTAAGTTACTATTTAGCATTTGCTTTGATTATGCATTAGCTTTTATGCATATGGATGAACATACATAGCTAGTTATATAACTGTATGTTTAGTATGTTTAGGAAATCATGCTTGCACATATATTGCATGAACAAAAAAGGGGTTGACTATGTTAATTAAGCAAGTTGAAGTGAGGACAGCCAGGGACTTCTGCACAGGTTTGGCCAACTGGTTGAAGCTGGTTTTCATACTTCATTGCTTCAACAGGATGTTCTTGACCACAAGAAACAGAATTTGGTACCAAGAGAGGGTTGCATCTCATGACCCTCTAATTTACATATAAATCTTTCCTTTATATCCTAGCAACAAGGAGAGAAACAAGTTACTTTCAGGTATTTAGTCATCCTACATCCATCAATTGTGCAGCATGGTTTGGCGGTTCCTCAGGAAGCTAACTATCGAATGGCCATATGGTACAGCAATTACATTTCTGGGTATATACCCAGAAGAATTGAAAGCAGGGACACAAAAAGATATATTCATACCAATGTTCATATTGGCATTATTTATTAATGCCCAAAGATGGAAGAAATGCAAGTCTCCATCAACAGATGAATGGATAAACATGGATGAATGGACAATATGGATGAATGTTGAAGACCTTATGTTGAGTGAAGTAAGCCAGTCACTAAAGGACAAATATTACATGAGCTCACTGATATGACCCAGGCAAATTGAGCAGACTCAGAGCTAGAGTCTGGAAGATAGGTTATCAGGAGACAGTAGGGAGAAAGTGTGGTGAGCTGAAGCCCAGTCTGGATATAACCTATGATAAGGTGGAAGGGGGTAGCTTGGCAATGCATGGGGCAATAGTGGTGCAGGGATGTGAGGGGGGGGGGTCGATGGTCCTGGAATGTTGGAGTGAGCAGGGTGGAGGGGGTTTGGTAGGATATCCATGGAACTGTGGGGAGGGCTGGTGGGAGGAACTTGTAAACTCTGGGGACTTGCAATGGTGGGTTAAAACTGCAATGGTGGGAATATTCTTTTAGCAAATATGGTAGGGGGTGGTTATTGGTGCAGGTCATCAAGGGTGGTAGGATATGTGGGAAAGGGTGCCCCTGGGGCATGATTCTATGGAATATGAAAATGCTCATTCTATTGTAGCACGTTATTTCACTGGGTGGAGACCCACACAACAAATAAGAAAACATTAAACTCCCATCATTGAGAATCCTGTTAGGTTCTCAAATAGGGGGGCAAGAGTCCCTCAAAACATAGACAGTGCCTTATAAAAGAAGAAGGACCAGTATGGCAAGCCCTCAAATTAATGCATGTAAACATGACCCTTATTCTTCAAAAAGTGCAGCCTTGTGGTTACCATGGGTTCTGAGGGGAAGGGCAGGGAAGAATGGATGAAGCATAGGGTATTTTTAGGACATTGGAATTGTTCTTCATGACCTTGCAATGACAGATACAGGCCATTATGGTTTGTTAGAGCTTATAAAAGTGTATGGTACAGAATATAAAGCATAATAAAAACCATTGACCATGGTTAGTGACAATGCTTAAATATTTGTTCCTCAATTCTAACATATGTACCATACTCATGTAAAGTGTTATTAACAGGTGAAAATGTGACAGGTGTAGGGGTTGGATTTATGGGAATATCCTATATTTTCTATGTGACTTTTCTGTTACCTCAAGATTCTTTGAAAATTAATTGAAAAAAATAAAACACTGTGAGAACATACAGAAGACGTTGTCACTGACCATAAAAGATAACAGATCTTATGAGAATGAAAGTCAATAAACATTTATAAAAATTGTATATATATATATATTTATCTTTATTTTAATTATATTATTTAAAATTTTTTATTATTTTAATTAAAATTTTTGGCTATGTTTTTTGGGGAAGTTTTGAATTATAGATGTGTTGCAAATGTGGCAGGGGAGGATCACTGGTGTGGGGTGTCTGTGGTGGGGGGATGTGTGGGGATGGGTGCACCTGGGGCATGCTCCTATGGAATATTAATGTCTTCAGGTGGTCATGGGATATTTTCTCAGTAGACAGAGACACATACAATAACTGAAAGAATATTGAATTTGCACCCTTGGGAGTCCTGCTACATTCTCTAATAGAGTGGCAAGAATCCCTAGAGTACATGGACAGTGCCTAGTGAAGGAGGAAAGACCAATATGCCAGACCCTTGGTATTAATGCTTGAACTTATGAGCCTTGTTCTTGTGAAATTGAAACTTAGCCTAGTAATATATATTGCATAAGAGTTAACTCCTGAAAGCTTCCTTATTGCTCTAATGTAACATCTTTCTAAGCCAAACTCAGCATATGAACTCATTACTTTCCTTCCACAGTGGGACATGACTCCTTGGAATGAGCTTCCCTGGCATCGAGGAATTATTACCAAGCGTCAACTATTGATGCATTTGGAAAAGGACCTTGACCAAAAGGGGGAAATATTAAATACAAATGAGTTTTTATGGCTTAGAGATTTCAAAGTGAATTGGGAAGTCATTCCAGAGATTATGCTTATTAACATCTTAGGAGGATCTCTTGAATGTCACAGTAAATGGTGCCTCAGGCAGGGGGCTTCTGAGGGCTCTAGAGATGCCTGGACAATATATGGTCCAGGGCAGACAACCCCAGGAATTCAGCACCCTGTCAGTGAGCCTTACCTTGGAATTTATAATTTTCCTACACATTTTTCTTATGCACCTTTGATATGAATTTATAGTTAGCACTATACCCATTAAATATGTGTCCCATAGACTTAAACCTTCTAGCTGTTCATATACTGGTTGAGCCCTGACTCTCAGCAGAGTTGCAGCCAACACCTACCCTACAAATTATCAGACTCACCCAGGACCACTAACAAAAGGATGATGATGGACAACACCCATCCCCCAAAACAGAGATTATCTACAACTGCAAGCAAGGCACTTCTACACATCTGCCACATGGGATCCAAGCCACATTGGATGCAGAGTGAGCATCACTATCCCCAAATCCTCAAGATTGAGGAATGAACAAACATAAGGGGTGAATGCAACTATGGACTAAATTAGACTTACCATTATTCTAGTAATAGAAGACTTGTAGCATTGACATAAAGGCAGTTGTCACCAGAAATCCTGAAAGGAGGGAGAGGGAAGAATAGGTGTAACATGGGGAATTTTTGGGACATTGGAATTGTTCTGCAAGACATTACAATGACATATCCAGGCCATCATACATCTTGTAAAAATCTATAAAATTATGGGGTGCAAATTGTAATCTATAATGTAAAGTATAGACTATGGTTAGTACAATACTTCAATATGTGTTTATCATTTGTAAGAAATCTACTATACTAATGGAAAATGTTGTTAATGGGGAGAAAGTGTGGGAGGGGAATGTAGTGGTGCATATTGGAATCCCTTATATTTTCGATGTAACATTTATGAAATCTAAAGCTACTTTTAAAAAACATAAATAGTATTGTCCTTTAAATATTTTGTTCAGCACAATGATATGTATGCATATGTTCAGTTACAATGATATTTATGCATATGTATGAACATGCATACATGTCAAAGTACATGAAATTTGCTCAATTAAAACAAATTTAGTGTCCTGGAGGAGAGTGTGTGGTATCTTAGAGAAAAGGATTTTAAATACGCAAACTATTTTCAAAATTAGGTAGAAAAAATTTCTTCTTTTCATTGCATGCATTCTACTCAGGTAGGATATAAAGTATAAGTGTGTATTTTTTCAAAACTTTATTGACATATCGACTCTCACTCTGCATAAGTATACTGCAAGTCTAGAGAGAATTGTGAACACCTATGGCTTCCTTACTGGTCTTAGGTTGCTTTCTGCTGTGGCTGTTATAAATATTGTTATTTTGGACAATAACAAGGCTGAGATTTGGCCGTTTCTAGTGCTCAATCACATTTTCTTTTTCTTTTTTTTTTTTTAATCAACTGACCATTTACTGTGCAAATATTTGCCCTTGCATTTCTACAAGATCAGGCCTCAATTCAGAACTTTTGGAAAATGAGAATGTGATCTTTGTGTGCAGATCTTGTTCCCAAATGACTCCTTAAAAGAATTTAGATTTGCTTGCTCATCTTCCCTGAGTAATTTATAATTCAGGGCGTGCAGATAAAGAAGGAATTGATACAGGATAAAATATAGTTGTGTTCTCCAAATACTTGCAAATTTCTTCAAGAGTATATAAATAGTTTCCCTGCTTTTAAGACTCTCAGACTTTCCAGAAAAAGATTGAAATTCATTCCCTAAGCTTTGGAGGACTAGGTAAATATTCAAGTTGGCTTTATACAAATAGTTGTCCTATACAGGATTATCATGGAGACATAGTGGTTTGGGCCCAGCCACCAAAGTAATATCACAATAGAACAGGTCACACGAAATTTTTGGTTTCCCAGTGCCTTTTGGTTTTCCAGTGCCTATAAAGGTTATGTTTTCACTATATTGTAGTCTATTAAGTGTGCAATAACACTAAAAAAACAATGTATATACCTTAATTTAAAAATACTTTACTTTCAGTTCTTCTAGATATATACCCAGCAGTGGAATTGCTGGATCATATGGCAGATCTATAGTTAGTTTTTTGAGGAACCACCAAATTGTCCTCAGGATTGGGAAATAAAATATGGACTAGAGTAGACTTACTGGTATTCTACTTTACACTTATTATGATTCTAGCAATGGAAGAAATTATATCATTGATGTGGTGACAGTGGCCACTGGAGGTTCTGATGACAGGGAAAGGGAAAAAAAAGGTGCAGTATGGGGTCATTTTCAGGACTTGGAATTGACCTGAGTGACATTGCAATGACAGATACTGGCTATTATATATCTTGCCATAACCTACAGAATTGAGTGGGAGAGAGTGTAAACTACAATGTAAACTATAATCCATGCTTAGTGGCAATGCTCCAAAATCTGTTCATCAATTGCAATGAATGTACACACTAATGACAGAAGTTGTTAATGTGGGGAAAAGTGGGAGGTGTGGGGAGCAGGGCATATGGGAATCCCTTATATTTTTTACATAACATTTTATGTAAGCTAAGTATCTTTAAAAAAAAAAATAAAAAAAAAACTTTATTCTTAATAAGTGCTTTCCATCATCTATGCCTTATGCCAAACTAGTTGAGGGTCTAGCCTCAATGTTGACGGCTGCTGACTGATGAGAGTTACGAATGCTGAAGGTTGGGGTGGCTGTGGCAAATTATTAAAATAAGCATTAATGAAGTTGCCACATCAACTGACTACTCCTTTCACTTGATCTTAGAGCCCTTATAGAGTTATTAATTGGCCTAATAGCCATATTGTTGTGTCTCAGGGAATAAGGAGGCCCAAGGAAAGGGAAAGATGTGGAGAATTGGCTGGTCATGGAACAATCAGAACTCACACAGTATTTATTGATTAAGTTTGCCTGTCATAGGGGTGCTGTTCATGGTGACCCAAAAAAATTACAAAAGTAACACCGAAGACAGATACAGGGGAACATGGCCTGTATCTGGTCAGGCAGATAAGGCTCAGATCTCACTAAAACAATGGACAAAGGGTCAAGGGTTGCCTCGGGGACCTGCTTTGGGGTACAGCAGACCAGGACACTGCTTTACAACATCCAAGAGAGTGAGGAAAAGAGAGACAAAGAAGCCAAAACAATCTCTTGTTAGTTATTAAACCTCCTGGTTGCCAGGAAGGTCTCCCCTCCCCCAGCCCTGAGATATTAAGTGAAGGTAAACCTCCTGGTGAATTACACCTAACTGACAGAAGAGCAGAAGTCTTCCTCCCTGCCAGCTGCTTTGGATATATATAGAACGGGGAAGGAGTGCTGCATCATCTAGGAGGGTACTGGAAAGATAATGAAGCCTAAGTAAAATTGTCAATTGCTTGCCACTGTGGCTAGAAGCAGCACATATACCCTGCCCACAGGGCAAATAGCCTAGGTGGAGCTGCTGGCCCCCAGCTCCAAAGGGAGTGTGTGGATGAATTCCCTGGGAGGCAGAAGGGTCTGGGAGGGTGGAAAGTGGTTTCTTTGTGGTGATTTTGGCCAGCTAAGCCCTCCCTTGACTATCAGTAGGGACCCTGACTGGACAGGGAGCGGCAAGGAGGATCTCCTCAGGCAAGCTATCACATCCAACTGTAAATACAGGAAGTAGATCAGAGAGGAGGCAGGACTGACAGATGTCTAATCAGCAGGACTCTAGTAAACTGCAATAAATCTAACCTGCCCGAGGGAAAGGGGGTGGATAGGCTTCTGAAAGGCTAACTATGCTAAGGAGACAGGTTAGCTTAGTGGAAGAAATCCTGCCTTGCATATATGTGGTTCCTGGTCCAATTCCTGGGTCTTCTTAGAAAAGTGACCCACCGGGTTATCAGCATCCAGTTAAAATTGCATTTACAGGGAACATATAGACATTCTCTTTGCATTAGTTTTCCTTGGATCTCATATATATATAAAAGGTTACTTTTAAAAAAATTTCCTAATTTTACTCACTAAAACCCAATTCAAACAGAGGGCAGGCTGCAGGATGATTGTTTGATGAACAGCAGCAGCCAGAGAAGATCCTCAGGGGTCTAAGAGGTAAGGCTGTTTTTCCATGCTTATTTTCTTATTTTCTTATTTTCTTTTCCTTTCTTTCTTTCTTTCTCCATTTTTTAAAAACCAAGTTATTGCTGTCTTATTTCCTGTTTGTGTTTCCCCTTTCTTTGTTTCCCTGTTTTTTTTTTTTTTTTTTTTTTTTTACCAATTTACTCTACCAACACTATTTTCTCTCCTTAATCTTTCTAACTTATGTTTTCTGGTGTTCTTTCATTCCACCTCTTTTTGTTTGGGCTTCAATTTTTCTTGTTTTTTATTTCTCTCTATCTCCTTTTTTCTCTGATTGCTTTCATTTCTAACTTTTTTTCTTTCTTTCATTTCTTTTTTCTTTTGCTCTCTTCTCATCATTCTGGCTTTTTAATTCATTCTGTGTATTTTTCTCTATTCCGTGTCTCATTTCTTTGTTTTTAATTCCTCTTTTAAAATCTTATTCTTCAGTATGGTTCCTATCCTAGCTTTTACTATCATTATCACTATTTTTCTTTTTCTATTCCTATCTCTTTCCTTTTCTCTGGTCCTAATTTTTTTTCAAGGGAACATAGACAATAGCAAGGAAATAGAATAAGAGAAATGAAGTGTCAAAGTGAAGCCTTACCACACACACTAAAACAACAACATAATAAAACCCCAGAGTAGAGAGAGAAGCTAATCAAATGAATAACCCTATCAAGATAAACAGATGTCTAGACTCCAACAAAAAATTACCAGCCATACTAAGAAACAGGAAGACATGGCCCAGACCAAAGAAAAAACTGAAAATCAGGAAGAGAGGCAGAACATGGAACAACTAATAAGTGATGTACAAACAAACGTCATGAATCAACTTAACGAAGTGAAGGAAGAGATTAAGGATATTAAGAAGACACTGGGAGAACATACTGAAGAAATTGTAAACATACATAAAAAAATAAAGGATATGCTGGTGATGAATGGCACAATCCAAGAAATCAAAAATACACTGGAAGCACATAACAGCAGATTTGATCAGGCAGAGGAAAGAATCAGTGATGTGGAAGACAGTACATCTGAAATCAAACAGATAGTAGTAGAACAGATACATAAAAAGATAGAATAAATCAGGCAGGGACTCAGGGATTTGAGTGACAACAAAAAATGCACAAACATATGTATTATGGGCATCCCATAGTGAGAAGAGAAGGGAAAGGGGAGAGAAGGTGTGTTGGAGGAAATAATGGCTGAAAACATTCCAACCCTATTGAAGGACATGGGCGTACATGTCCAGGAAGTGTGAAACCCATATTAGACCCAAGGATACAAGGAGGCTGCAAGTGAATGGTTAGAAAACAATTTTACATGCAAACAATAACCAAAAAAGGGCGGGAGTAGCTATATTTATATTGGACAAAATAGACTTTAAATGCAAAACTATTGTGAGAGACAAAGAAGGACATTCTATGTTCATAAAAGGGGTAATCTATCAAGAAGAAAGAACAAACAGAATCATTTAGGCACCTAACCAGGGCACCTCAAAATACATGAAGTAAACACTGGAAAAACTAATTGGAGAAATAGATGCCTCTACAATTATAGTGGGGAACTTTAATACACCATTAGCACCATTAGACAGAACATCTCAACAGAGAATCAATAAAGAAACAAAGACTTTGAATAATACATTAGAGGATCTGGATATAATAGACATATATAGAAGATTACACCCAACTATAGCAGAATATACATTCTTCTTGAGTGCTCATGGATCATTCTCCAAGACAGATCACATGTTGGGCACAGAACAACTCTCAATGAATTCAGAAAGATTGAAATTATACAAAGAAATTCTTTGACCACAATAGAATGAAGCTGGAAATCAATAAGGCAAAGAGAACCATATTAGGCACAAAGATATGGAAGTTAAACAACATACTCTTAAACAAACAGTGGTTCAAGGAGGAAATCACAAGAGAAATTACCTTGAAATGAATGAAAATGACAACATATTGTATCAAAACCTATGGGATGCAGCCAAAGCTGTACTGAGAGGGAAATTCATAGTCATAAATGCTTATGTTAAAAAAAAAAAGAGCTAAAATCAAAGACCTAACTGCACACCTGGAGGAATTAGAAAAAGAACAAAAAAGTAACACCAAAGGAAGTAGAAAGAAGGAAATAACTAAGATTAGTGAAGAACTTAATGAAATTGAAAATTAGAAAGCACTAGAAAAACTAAACAAAACCAAAAGGTGGTTCTTTGAGAAGATTAATAAAATTGACAAGCCCTTAGCTAGATTAACAAAGAAAAAAAGAGAGATTACACAAATACATACAATAAAATGAGTAAGGGGATATCACCACTGACCCCACAGAAAAAAGAATATCATAAAAGGATATTTTGAAAAATTGCATGCCAAAATTTTGATGGATAATTGATGGATAATTTAGAGGAAATAGACAAATTCCCATATCACACAAGGAGCCTACATTGATGAAAGCAGAAATTGATGAACTAAACAGACCAATCATGAGTAATGAGATAGAATTAGGCAGCAAAAACCTCCCAACTAAGAAAAGCCCAGGATCAGACGGCTTCAAGGGGAATTCTATCAAACATTCTGGAAAGAACTAACACCAATCCTGCTTAAACTCTTTCAAAAAATAGAAGTGGAGGGAACATTGCCTAACTCATTCTATGATGTCAACATCACCCTAATACCAAAGCCAAAGATGCTAAGAGAAAGGAAAACTATAGACCAATCTCTCTAATGAACCTATATGATAAATCCTCAACAAAAATATTTGCTAATTGTATTCAACAACATATCAAAAAATTATACACCAAGTGCGTTTCATCGTTGGTGTGCAAGGATTGTCCAACATAAGGAAATCAATAAACATAATACACCACATAAACAGATTGAGAGAAAAAAATCAGATAGTAATCTCCATAGATGCAAATGATGTATTCGACTAAATACAGCATCAGTTTCCTGATAAAAACTTAAAAAAAAATAGGAATAGAATGAAACTTCCTCAACATGATAAAAGGTATATGTGAAAAAACCACAGCTAATATCATATTCAAGATTGAAATCCCAAAAGTTTTCCTTCTAAGATCTGGAACAGGATAAGAATACCCACTGTCACTGCTCTTATTTAACATTGTGTTAGAATTACTTCCTTGAGCATTTAGCAAGAAAAATATATAAAAGGTATCCAATTTGGAGAGGTAAAAAATCTCACTATTTGCAGATGATCTGATCCCATACTTTGAAAGCCCTGAGAAATCTACTTCAAAGCTTCTAGAGCTTATAAATGAATTCAGGAAAATGGCAGATTATACGATTAATGTGCAAAAATCAGTAACATTTCTATATATCGATAATGAGCAATCTGTGGAGGAATTCAAGAAAAAAATACCATTAACAATAGCAACTAAAAAATCAAATTCCTAGGAATAAATTATACTAAAGATGTAAATAACTTGTACTCAGTAAATTACACAACACTCTTAAAGGAAATCAAAGACCTAAATAAGTAGACAAATTTTCCTGTTATTGGATAGGAAGACTAAACATCATTAAGATGTCTGTCCTACTCAAACTGATCTACAGATTTAACGCAATACCAATAAAAAATCACCACAGTATTTTTTCTGAATTAGAAAAGCTATGAAATTTACTTGGAAGGACAAGAATCCCCAAATAGACAAAGATATATTGAAAAAGAAAAATGAAATCAGAGGAATCACACTACCTTACTTTAAACCATACTACAAAATTATAGTGGTCAAAACTGAGAGTTCTGATACAGATTCTTGTATATATAGTCACCTGGTATTTGACAAGGCCAACAAGCCCATTCAACTGGGAGAGAAAGGCCTCTTCAACAAATGGTGCTTGGAGAACTGGATACCCATATCCAAAATAATGAGAGGGACACCATCTCACACCTAAAATTAACTCAAAATGGATCAAAGATCTAAATATAAGAGCCAAGACCATAAAGATCTTGGAAGATAATGTGGGGAGGCATTTACAGGATCTTGTATTAGAAATGGTTTCATGAACTTTACACCCAAAGCATGAGCAAAGAAAGAAAAAAATAGATAAATGGGACCTTCAAAACTAAAAACTTTTGAAAGTCAACGGAGTTTGTCAAGGGACTGAAAAGCCAGCCGACTCAATGGGAGAAAATATTTGGTAACTATATATCTATAGAAGCCTAATATCCAGCATATAAAAAAAATACTACACCTCAAAAATAAAAGCATAAAAAACCCATTTAAAAAATGGGTAAGTGGTTTGAATAGACACTTCTCTAAAGAAGAAATACAAATTGCTAATAAGCACACGAGAAGATACTCAACATCACTAGCTATTAGGGAAATGCAAATCAAAACTACAAAGGGATATCATCTTACAACCATTAGACTGTTGGCTATTAAAATAACAGAGGACTACAACTGTTGGAGAGGATGTGGAAGAATGGGACTTCATCCACTGTTGGTGGGAATGTAGGATGGTGCTGCCTTTTTGGAGGACAGCTTAGTGGTTCCTCAGAAAACTAACTATAACTACCATATGATCCAGCAAGTCCACTGTTGGGTATATACACAGAAGAATTGAAAGCAAGGCCACGGACAGATATATGCACACCAATGTTCATAGTGGCATTATTCACTATTGCCAAAAGTTGGAATCAACCCAATGTCTTTCAACAGATGAATGGATAAACAAATTGTGTTATATATACACAATGGAATATTACTCAGCTGTAAGAAGGAATGCAGTATTAACACACGGGATACCATGGATGACTCCTGAAGACCTTATGTTGAATGAAACAAGCCAGGAACTGAAGGACAAGTATTACATGACCTCACTGATATGAATTAAGCAAATTGAGCAGATTCATAGAGCTAGAATCTGGAAGATTGGTTTACAGGAAATAGAAAGGGAGAAGGTTGTAAGCAAATGCCCATATGGGCAAAATCTATAAGGTGGAACTGTGTAGTTGTGTAGCAGAGGGGCATGACAGTGGTGCAGTGATACTTTCAGGTTGGGTGGTGCTGGTTTTTCAGGGGGGTAAGGTGGGGTGGTTGGTATGGACAGTCTATGGAACTGGGGTAGGGTGGGGTAAGGAGCAGTTGAACACTGGGGATTGGCGGGTATGTGATTAATACTACAATGTTGGGGGACAGCCAGCAAGATGACAGCAGTGTAAGGAGCTCCTAGAATCAGCTTTTGCTACAAGGCAGTTACTAATCACCCAGAGCTATCTAAAACACTTGTTCGGGGGCTCCAGGAGACCAGATGTGCATCCTGCAACATCCTTGGAAGAATGGAAGGAGGAAACTGCCCATCTGCAGAGAAGATTTGTAAGTAGAACACTCCACATCATGGAGGCCAGTGCCCATCCTTCACTGGAGGCACAAGCAGCTTTGGAAGCTGTTCTATGGCTGGAATTGGAAGCACCATTCCCCAAACAAGGGGGAGGAGAGAGATGGCTGGGCACCAACTCCAACTACTGATTAGTAAATTCAGTGGGCTAAAGTATAATCCTAAGAACAGCTAAAGTTTGAACCTGTTCAAGTCAGAAAGAGGCCAGTAGCAGCCATCTTAACTTTGCACCTTACACGAAGGGAAGTGGGGCTGATTGAAAATCACAGTGTTGGTAGGGATTGGCTTCTTTCCATCTAGATCAGATTGCCACTCTAGCTTAAGCCCCAGGCTAACCTCAGGCAGTGAGGAAGCTGGGGGTGGGGAGCTACACTAGCCTCTTTGGGATACTACAGGCAACGCCGCAGAGGCTGATGATCATCCTACTTTGGCAGCTCAAGCCACCCCAGGGGCTATTCTGTGGCAGGAATTGGAAGCTCCATTTCCCTAAAAAAGGGGATAAAGAGACAATTGGCCACTGATTTCAGCTACTGATTAGTAATTTTGGCTGGCTAAAGTATAACCCTAAGAACAGCTAATGTTTGAACCTGTCCAAGTTAGAGACTGATAGCCCGCCATTTTGACTCCACCCCCAGCATGAGGAGAAGCCGGGCTGACTGAAAATCACAGTGACGGTAGAGCCCAGTTTCTTTCACCCAGATTGGCCTGCAGCCCTAGCGTAGGCTTCAGCCCCAACTCTAGCAGAGAGGAAGCTGGCAGGCCATGCACCAACCTATCCAGGTAACTGCAGGTATATTTGGCTGGCACAGACTGATAATTGGAAGCCATTGGGGCAACTGTGGTCATCTTGGACCTGAACTGCATAGATTGCTGCCCACACCTGCAGCTCCATCCCTGCCCCAGGCAGGGCAGAAAGGGGTGTGAAGCTTCATCAGTCTCTCTGGGCAACTACAGTCTAGGCCTGCATGAGTTGGATTATTCCACACAGCTGTGGCTCTGTCCCTACCCCTGGCAAAGGATAAAGTTGGGAGAAGCTTCAGTTGTCCTTGGGGCAATGGGGGTAGCTTGAGCCTCCACAGCTTATAGTACCAACTACATCCTTGGCTCTTCCTATACAACCAGCAAAGGAGAAGGGGCAAGAAATTCTTAAACTAAAGAGAAAAACTGCACCCAGAATATATACTCTAGTAAGCCAAATGCCAAGACACCAACAAAAATTACAACCCACACCAAGAAACAGGAAGATATGGCCCAATTAAAGGAACAAGATAAGCCTCCAGATGACATAAAGGACTTGAGACAACTAATCAAAGATGTTCAAACAAATCTCCTTAATAAATTAAATGAGATGGCTAAAGAAATTAGGGATATTAAGAGAACATTGGATGATCACAAAGAAAAATTTGAAAGCATACACAGAAACGTAGAAGATCTTATGGGAATGAAAGGTGCAATAAATGAAATTAAAAATACACTGGAATCATAGAATAGCAGATTTGAGGAGGCAGAAGAAAGGATTGATGTGCTTGAAGAAATGGCCACTGAAAGTGAACATACAAAAGAACAGATGAAGAAAAGTTTGGAAAACTTGAACAAGGGCTCAGGGAACTAAATGACAGCAAGAGACGTGCAAACATATGTGTCATGGGTGTTCCAGAAGGATAAGAGAAGGGAAAAGGGACAGAAGGAATATTTGAATAAATAATGATAGAAAATTTCCTAACCCTTTTAAAGGACATAGATATCCATGTCCAAGAATCACGACATACTCCCATCCAAAAAAATCCAAATAGACCAACACAGAGACACATACTAATCAGAATGTCAAATGCCAAAGACAAACAGAGAATTCTGAGAGCAGCAAAAGAAAAGCAATGCATAACATATAAGAGATACCCAATAAGATTAAGTGCTGATCTCTCTCCAGAAACCATGGAGGCAAGAAGACAATTGTATGATATATTTAAGATACTGCAAGAGAACAACTTTCAGCTGAGAATCTTATATCCAACAAGATTTTATTTCAAAAGAGAGTGTGTTTTGAATATTCACAGATAAACAAAAATGTGAAGTTCTGTAACCAAGAGACCAGCTTTGCAGGAAATACTAAAGGGTGTTCTATAGCCTGAAAAGAAAAGAAGGAGACAGAGGCCTGGAAGAGAGTCTAGATATGAAGATTATATCAATAAAAATAACTAAAAGTGTCAAAAGAGTGGTGAAAATAAACTGTGACAGCTAAAACCCAAATATTCAGGAATAAACTTAAACAACAATGTAAAGCGCTTGTATTCAGAAAACTACATCTCGTTGTTAAATGAAATTAAAAAAGGCCTAAATAATTGGAAGAACATACCACACTCATGGATTGGAAGACTAAATATCATTAAGATGTTGATTCTACTCAAGTTGATATACAGATTCAATGCAATTCCGATAAAAATTCCAACACCATTTAAAAATAAATGGAAAACATGATTACCAAATTTATTTGGAAGGGTAATGGGTCCTGAATAGCCAGAAACATCTTAAAGAGGAAAAAATAAAGTTGGAGGAATCTCATTTCTGGACTTTACATTGTATCACCTAACTACAGTGGTAAAATATCATGGTACCAGCATAGACATATAGACCAATGGAACCAAATAGATGGTTCAGAAACAGATCCTCACATCTATGGTCAAGTGATTTTTGACTAGCATTTCAAACTTACCCAGCTCAAGCAGAACACTCCATTCAACAAATGGAGCTGAGAAAACTGGATATCCATAGCAAAAGAAGGGAAGAAGCCCCCTATCTCACACTTCATACAAAATTTAGCTCAACATGAATCAAAAACCTAAGTATAAAAGCAAGGACCATAAAGCTTCCAGAAGAAAATGTAGGAAAATATCTTGAAGACCTATTGGTAGGTGGTGGATTCTTAAAGGAGATAAGAGGAGGACTGAGATGGACTAATGATATTTAACGTATGTAAAAGCTTTATTGTAAAATTGTGGAAATGTACAGAGTTGATGGTAACACATTATAGTGGGTAACAGCTGGTTTATAAATGGGGATGTGGCTGAAAATGGTAGTCTAGGGATGTAAATGCCAATTGACAGAAAGCTAGAGAATAATCTAGGGAATGAAGAGCACAGTATACCCAGAGGTGGATGAGATTTGCAGTTGATGATACAGATGCAAGAGTGTCCTTTGTGAGCTACAGCAGATGTACGTCATTATTGCAGGGTGGTAGGCATGGGAAAATACAATTAGAGCGACCTGTGGACTGTGGTTAACAGTAATGTCCCCAATCAAAAGACACAGAATGGTGGAATGGATAAGAAAATATAAGCCATCTATATGCTGTCTGCAAGAGACACACCCTAGACCAAGGATACCAATAAATTGAAAGTGAAAGGTTGGAAAAAGATATTCCATGCATGCAGTAACCAAGAAAAAAAAAAGCTGAGGTAACTATACTTATATCAGATGGTATAAAGTTTAAAAACAAAACTATTATTAGAGACAAGGAAGGACATTACATATTAATAAAAGGAATGATTCACCAGGAATCATTAACAATCATAAATGTATATGCATCTAACCAGGATGCCTCAAGATACATGAGGCAAATACTGCCAAACTGAAGGGAGAAATAGACATCTCTACAATAATAGTTGGAGACTTCAATACACCACTCTCAGCATTGGATAGAACATCTGGGCAGAGGTTCAATGAAAAACCAGAGAGCTTGAATGATATGATAAATGGACTAAACCTAATAGATATACACAGAACATTGCACCCCAAACAGCAGAATATTCATTCTTTTCAAGTGCTCATGGATCCTTCTCCAAGATAGACCATATGTTGGGTCACAAAGCAGATCTCAATAAATTCAGCAAAATTGAAATTATACAAAGCACTTTCTCTGAATATAATGGAATAAAGTTGGAAATCAACAAGTGGCCGAAAAAGGGAAAATTCACACATATATGGACATTAAACAACACACTTAAATAATCAGTGGGTCAAAGAAGAAATTTCAAGAGAAATCAATAAATATCTCAAGACGAATGACAATGAGAATACAATATATCAGAACCTATCAGATGCAGTGAAGGCAGTAGAGAGGAAAATTTATAGCCTTCAATTCTTACATTAAAAAAGAAGAAAGAGCTAAAATCAATAACCTAATTACACAGCTGGAGGAACTAGAAAAAGAACAGCAAACTAATCCCAAAGCAAGTAGAAGTGATAAAATAACAAAGATCAGAGCAGCAATAATTAAATTGAGAACAACAACAACAAAAAAATAGAGAGAATTAACAAAACCAAAAGTTGGTTCTTCAAGAAGATTAACAAAATCGACAAACCCTTAGCTAGACTGACTAAGAAGAAAAAAGAGAAGATGCAAATAAATGAAATAAAAAATGAAAATAGGAACATTACTAATGACCCCACAGAAATAAGAGAGATCATAAGAGGATACTATAAACAACTTTATACCAAAAAACTAGACAATGTAGAGGAAATGGAAAAATTCCTAGGTTCGTACAAACAACCTACAGTGACCCTAGAAGAAATAGAAGACCTCAACAAACCAATCACAAGTAAAGAGATTGAAATAGACATCAAACAGCTCCCCAAAATGAAAAGCCCAGGATCAGATGGTTTCACAGGTGAGTTCTACCAAGCATTCAAAGAAAATTTAATACCAATCTTACTCAACCTCTTCCAAAAAATTGATCAAGAAGGAACACTACCAAACTCATTCTATGAAACCAATATCACCCTAATACCAAAGCCAGGTAAAGGTATTACGAAAAAAGAAAATTACAGCCCCATTTCTCTAATGAATACAGATGCAAAATTTCTCAGTAAAATACTTGCTAATCAAATCCAGCAACACATTAAAAGAACTATTCATCATAATCAAGTGGGTTTTATACTAGGCATGTAAAGCTGGTTCAACACAAGATAATCAATCAGCATAATACACCACATTGATAAATTAAAGAAGAAAAATCACATGATCTTATCAACTGACACAGAAAAGGCATTTGACAAAATACATCATCCTTTCTTGATAAAAATACTACAAAAAATAGGAATTGAAGGAAACTTTCTCAACATGATAAAGACCATATATAAAAACCCACAGCCCACATTGTACTCAATGGTGAAAGACTGAAATTTTCCCGTTGAGATCAGGGACAAGACAAGGACTCCCATTGTCACCACTGTTAGTACAATATAGTGCTAGAGGTCCTAGCTAGAGCAATCAGGCAAGAAAAAGAAATAAAAAGCATCCAAATCAGAAAAGAAGAATAAAAACATTCACTATTCACAGATGATGTGATTGTATATCTAGAAGGTCCTGAAAAATCTACAACAAAGGTGCTACAGCTAATAAATTATTTCAGTAGAGTGTCAGGATACAAGATCAATACGCAAACATAAGTGGTGTTCCTATACACTAGTAATGTGCAATCTGAGGAGGAAGTTAGGAAAAAAATTCCATTTGCAATAGCAACTAAAATAATCAAATATTTAGGAAAAAATTTAACCAAGGATGCAAAACACTTGTATTCAGAAAACTATAATGCATTGCTAAAAGAAATAAAAAAAGACCTAAATAAATGGAACAACATTCCATGCTCATGGATTGGAAGACTAAATATCATTAAGATGTCAATTCTACCCAAATTGATATACAGTTGCTATACAATCCCAATAAAAGTTCCACCAGCATTTTTTAAACAAATGGAAAACACAATTATCAAATTTATCTGGAAGGGTATGAGTCCCCTAATAGCCAGAAACATCTTAAAAAGGAAAAGTGAAGTTGGAGGACTCTCACTTTCAGACTTTAAATCATATTACCTAGCTACAGTGGTAAAAACAGCATGGTACTGGCATAAAGATAGGCACATAGACTAATGGAACCAGATTGATGGTTCAGAAACAGACCCTTACATCTATGGCCAAGTGATTTTTGAAAAGCCTGTCAAACCCACCCAGTTGGGAAAGAAGTTTATCAGCAAACGGTGCAGGGAGAACTGGATATCCATATCCAAAAGAAAGAAAGAAGACCCCTATCTCACAACTTATACAAAAATTAACTCAAAGACCTAAATATAAAAGCAAATACAATAAAGGTCCTAGAAGAAAATGTAGGGAAACATCTTCAAGATCTGGTGGTAGATGGTGGATTCTTAAACTCTACACCGAAATCATGAACAACAAAATAAAACATAGATAAATGGGACCTCCTCAAACTTAAACACTTCTGTGATTCAAAGAACTTCATCAAGAAGGTGAAAAGGCAGCCCACTCAATAGGAGAAAATATTTGGAAACCACATATCCGATAAGGGTTTGATTTCCATTCTTTATAAAGAGATCATAAAACTCAACAATAAAAGAGCAAGCAATCCAATTAAAAAATGGGTAAAAGATTTAGATAGACATTTCTCCAAAGAGGAAATACAAATGGCCAAAAAGCACATGAAAAAGTGTTCCATATCACTAGATATTAGGGAAATGCAAATCAAAACAACAATGAGATATCGTCTAACACCACATAGAATGGCTATTATTAAAAAAAACCAGACAACAATAAGTGCTAGAGCGGATGTGGAGAGGATGGATTCCCGCAATCAGTACTAGGGTTGATAGGCGTACATCCAAAAGACTAAAATCTTTGGCCTGTCCATGTACCAGCTGGGTCCTGAATCTCAACAGAGTTGCAGCACCTACTCTCCAGTTCATTGGACCCAGCCAGGACAACTAACAAGGAGATGTGATGGACAATGATCATCCCAAGAGCTGAGAGAGTCTATAACTGCAAGCAAGAGAGTCCCATCCATCTGCCCCATGGGATTGAAGCCCCCCCCCCCCAATTAAAGAATTCACCATCTCAGAATCCTCAGGATTGAGGAACGAACTATGGACTAAATTAGACTTACTGGCATTCTACTATAGACTTTTTGTGATTCTAGCAGTGGTAGAAATTATATCATTGATGTGGAGGCAGTGACCACTGGAGGTTCTGAGGGCAGGGAGAGGGAAAAACAGGTGTAATATGGAGGCATTTTCCAGACTTGGGATTTGTTTTGAATGACAACAACAGATACCGGACATTACAGATCTTGCTATAACCTACAAAATTGTGCGAGAGTGAGTATAAACTACAATGTAAACTATAATCCATGCTTAGTGGCAAGGCTCCAAAATGTTTTCACCAATTGTAACAAATGTACCCCAGTAATGAAGGATGTTGTTAATGTGGGATAATGTGGGTGATATAGGGAGCAGGGCATATGGGAATCCCCTATATTTTTATGTAACATTTATGTAATCTAAGCATCTTTTATATATATATATATATATAAAGTAATGTCGAAGATCACTGCTCACAGATGCCCATAACAGATAAAAATAACAACAAAATAGTTTGACATATTGTGAGAATTACCAGAGTGTTACACAGAGACACCAAATGAGCACATACTGTTGGAAAAATTGTGCTGGTAGTCTTGCTTTATGCAGGGTTGCTACAAAGCCTCAATTTGCAAATAATGAAATATCTGTAGAGTAAAATAAAGTCAGGTGCAATAAAACCAGGTTGCTTGTGATTGTTTTGGAGATTTCCTGAAAATTTCCTTTGCAAGGTTTAAAATAATTGTAGGCATACATTCAAGAAAAACATATAGGTATGAAGTTTGTAAAGCTCCACAGACTACTCATTGCCTCTAATGCCCACTTTGTCTGGAATCAAGTCGGGTAGCAAAACATCAAATGGAATTCTCACAAATATGTGCTAAGTAAGATTTGTGCAGAACCTGGGCTGTGGTGGCCTGGTGCACTGTCCATGGTTCTTAGGACTCTGATATCTAGCAAATAGAATCAATAGCAAATAGAAATTCTCCAACAAAAATATCAATGGGTAGTGGCTACTTTCCAGCAGGAATTACATTTGTTAGAGTATGCTTTGCTAGATATTTTACAGAACATAGTTAAGAAATGTTAAAGAACTCCATTTTCAGGTGAGCAAGGTTTAGAGTGTGGTGATAGGGTTTATAAGAAGTTTTCTGAGTGGAAGACATCACTCAAAAATCACTGGCAATAGTCTACTCATGTGTCTACTGACTACCACTGGGTCAAACAGAAGCAAATATCTCTTCTGGATCTATTTATTCTGTCAGTCTCTATGGCCCTTCTGGTTTTAAATCTCATCACTTCTGTTTTTCTCTAAGCTAAGCTGATCAAAGACCCATTTCCCGCTTAACTTAAAGATGAGTGGGGGCATCATCATTCTTCTCATAGCTGCTTTCACCTCCTTGATCTTTAGGTTGTAGATGTGAGGATTCACTAAGGGAGTGATTTCACTGTACTGCATGGAGAGGATCCACTCCAGTGGGGAACCTGAGGGTGGCATTAGATGGTGAAGAATAGCAGCCAGAGAACAAGGTCACTGCAGTGAGGTAGGAGAGAAGATGGAGAAGACCTTGGCTTGGCCTGTGGAACTGATGCTCAGGATGGCAGAGCCTGGCTCTTGGGGTCAGCAAACAGCCTGAGGAGGAGGAGGAACTCTGTAATAGTGTTGTGGTTCTCTAAGGCTATTTATAGGCACTGGTCTTTGGAAATAAACTAAAAGTAGGACTGAAACCTCTTCTTTCTACAACAGTTGCCAGGAGGCATGACCCTGTTCTCTTTCACTATCTATATCCTACTACTTGGTCAGATCTTCATTTTCATAGATACATATTGGACCTCAATGTTTCCATGGAGTTCTAGCCCTCCCTGGCTCTCTGCTGTTCATCTCTGAGCTTTGCATCAGCTCCACGTGGCTCTATCTTGATAAGGTCATTGGCAAAATTATTATAGACTATAAAGGTCTGCTGGAAAATTTCCCCATGTCTAAATATGCCATCTCCTTCAGCTGGGCCTTTGTGGTCCACAACACTCCCCAATATCTTTTCAGAATTCTAACAGACATCCTGGAGGGGCAGGTGTAACTCTATGCTCACCCCAATCTCCAAGACTCTTTCTCTCCCATTAAAACCCTCTGATGATTTTTCAACTGTTTATGTTAGCATGCTGTATTTAACAGTTTATAATTGTACAAATGGCTTTCACATGTTTTCCACTATGCATGTGTGTGTGCTTTGGGTTTGTATTGTTGAGAGAAAAAGACTTCTGATCTAAGTGATATGTGAGTTAGGTGTGGTTCTTATCTCTACAATGAGAGTACAGTTTCTTGGAGGGCAGGTATTGCGCTTACTTTCTAGGCTTATGGCAGAAGCATACACATACAAACACAGTCTTTCTCACATACACAAATGGTAGGAAGATGAACAATAGAGACTCAATCAATAATTATTAAATGAATTGTAACAGATTTATAAAAACCTCTTGAGGATTATCTCCAGCCCAAGGACCTACTTCAAGTTGCAGTCATGGGATCAAAACAGGAGGCATGGATTTAGGAGAGAAAAGGAGGTATGGATTAATTAACATCTCAGTTTAGCCACCCTCTGCTGTGGCTGTTAATTATACTCCCAGTAATGTGCTAACATCACCACCACCCATATCCAAATCTTTATAACCAACATAAATAGAAATTCTATTAAAAGTAAGCATCAACCTCTGTCTCTAAACCTAATTTATCCATTGGTAACCTGTATTCTAGATTTTAACTCTGAGAGTTTGCTTATTATAATTAGCTCACCTCAGTGATATCATACATATTTGTCCTTTTCTGTCTGGCTTATTTCACTCAACATAATGTCCTCAACATAAGGTTCATCCATGTTGTCACATGCATCAGGACTTCAGTCCTTTTTAGGACTGAATAATACTTCATAGTATATAAATATCACATTTGTTTATCCATTTATCAGCTGATGAACACTTGGGTTGCTTCCATCTTTTGGCAATTTTGAATAATGCTGCCATGAACATTGCCATGAAAATACTTGTTTGAGTCCCTGCTTTCAATCTTTCTGGTTATATACCTAGTAGTGGGATTACCAGGTCATCAGTTAATTCTACCCTTAGCTCTCTGAGGATCAGCTGTACTGTTTTCCACAGTGGCTACACCATTTTACATTTCCCCTCCAGCAATGAATGAGCGTTCCTATTTTCCCAAATCCTCTTCAGCACTTGTAATTTTCTGTTTTGCAATAGCCATTGTAGTGGGTATGAAATGGTATCTTATTGTGGTTTTGATATGCATTTCCCTAATAACTAGTGATGTTGAACATCTTTTTATGTGCTATTTGACATTTGTATATCCTCTTTGGACAAATTTCCATTCAAGTCATTTGCTCCTTTTTAAAGTGGGTTGTTCGTCTTTTTTTGTTGCATTGTAGGATTTATTTATACATTCTGGGAATTCAATCTTATCAGGTATTTGGTTTCCAAATGTTTTCTCCCACTATGTAGGTTGTCTTTTCACTTCCATGACAAAGTCTTTGATGCCCCCCAATTTTTTATTTTCAGACTAAAGGACATATTTTGATAGGTTTGAAAAATTGAGGTATATTTTCCCAATTTAAAACTCACCAATTTAACCATTTTAAAGTGTGCAATTCACTGCTTTTAGTAAATTTACAGTGTTGTGAAACCATCAAACTTTTCTAGATCCAGAATGTTTTCATCACAACAAAAGAAAACCCCACTCCCTTCAAGCATTCACCTCTTACTCCCCATGCTTCCCAGTCACTGATAATCACTAAACTAGTTCCTGTTTCTCTGAATTTGCCTATTCTGTATATTTCATATACATGGAATCATCAATATGTGGTCTTTTATTTCTGGCTTCTTTCACTTAGAATGCTTTCAAAGTGCATTCATACAATAGCATGAAGTAGCAATTGGGGGATATTTGGAGTGTTTCTACATTTGGCTATTATGAACAGTGCTGCTTTGAAGATTCATGTACAAGTTTTTGTTTGAAAACCTGTTTCCAATTTTTTTGTGTGTATACTTAGGAGAGGTCATATGGTAAACCTAGGTTACCTTTTTAAGGAACACCCACTAGAAAAGTCTGGAAGTTTTAATTATTCCATCTCTTCTCTAACAGATGTTATTTTCCATTTTTTAAAATTATAGCCATCCTCTCAGGTTTGTAGTTAAAGATTTTGTCATTTTGTTTTTGTGCTTTTGACTTTTATTTTGCTGACAACTAATTCTGTTGAACCTCTTTTCAGGTGCTTATTGGCCAATTGTGTATCTCTTCTGGAGAAATGTCTATTCAAATTCATTACCTGTTTTTTAAGTGGACTGCTTTTCTTTTGATTTTTGAGTTGCAAGAGTTCTTTATGTATTTTAGTTACTAGACCCTTTATAGATACATGATTTAGAATTATTTTCTCCCATTCCATAGATTGTCCTTTTATTTTCTTGTTAATGTCCTTGGATGCATGTGTTTTGATAAGTCTAATTTATTTTGTTGTTGTTTGTGGTTTGGGTGATATACCTAAGAAATGATTGTCAAAACTGAGATAATGAGGATTTATACCTATGTTTCTTCTAAGGTTTTTAGTTTTTGCTCTTACTTTTAAGTAAGAGGGTTTTTAAAGTTAATTTTTGTATGTGGTGTAAAGTAAGGGTCCAACCTCATTCATGTAGATATCTAGTTTTCCTTATTCCATTTATAAAAAAAAATCTTTAATGACCATTGAATGGGTTTCACACCTATTTTGAAAATTAATTGATTAGATACATGTGGGTTTATTATTAGACTCTCAATTTTATTCCATTATTGTATGTCTATTTTTATGCTAGAGCCACACTCTAAATTATTCTAAAATTGTAGTAATATTCATTTCAAGGAGTTTGAGTCCTTCAAATGTTATTCTTTGCAAAATTGTTTTAGACATTTGAGATACACTAAAATTTTATATGAATTTTAGGATAGGCTTTTTTGTTTCTGCCAAAAAAGCAGTTGAAATTTTCATAAGGATCACTTTGGATCTGTAGATCACTTTGAGGAGTGATGCAATACTAAAATATAGTCTTCCTATCCATGAACATGAGATATCTTCCCATTTATATATATCTTCTTTAATTTGTTGCAGCAATGTTTTGTCACATTTAGTGTTAATTTCTTGTGTTTCTTTGGCTAAATATTTTCACAAGTAACTTGTTATTTTTTATTTTTTTATATTTAATTAAAATTTTTTATTGTGGGTAAAAATAAAAATTTTCACAATACAAACCAATATTTGCAACATATATGTGCATTTGCTTACATAAATGTTATATATATATATATATTTTAAAAGATGCTTAGATTACATAAATGTTACACAAAATGACAGGCTTCCCATGTTCCCCTTCTCCCATACCTCCCATAACATCCCACATAAACATCTTTCATTAGTGTGGCACATCACCTGCAATGGATATACATATCCTGGGGCTTTGACACTAAGCATGGACCATAGTTCACATTGTAGACCACACTCTCTCCCACACAGTTCTGCATGGTATATGCTGATGTAAAATGGCCTATATCTGTCATAGTAATGTCACTCAGGACAATTCCCAAGTCCTGAAAAAGCCCCTGTATTACAACTGCTTTTCCCTTCCCTGCCCCGAAAGCGTCTAGTGGCCGCTGGCTCCACCTCACTGTTATAATTTCTTCCATTGCTTGAATCACAATATATCTACAACAGAATATCATTAAGTCCACTCTAGTCCATAGCTCTTCCCCCAGTCCTGAGGAGTCTGAGACAGTGATGTCCACTTCACCTCCAAGTGAGAGTGGGCTTATATCCCATGGATATGATGGATGGGATTATCCTGCCTGTAGCTGCAGGCTCTCTCCACTCCCTGGGATGGCCGTTGTCCTTCATCATCTCCCCACCAGGTGACTTGGGTGAGTCCATTGAGCTGTAGAGTAGGAGTTGCAGCTCCACCGAAATTCCAGGCACAGCTGGCACATGGGCAGGCCAGAGGCTCCAGTCTCTGGAAATACACCTACAAACTCCAGCATCACATATAGGTTTGAATAGAAGGGACTGATGGACCATGTGCAGGGAGGACTTATTTGAGTCCAACTCTGTCACTGTCAGGAGCACAGATTCAAAAGTAGAGCCCACTGATTAGGCATCAATCACTGGAGCTATCCCCCCTTCTATAGGACCTGGGTGTCTCCAGAGCCCTCAGGAGCTCCTTTGTGTGGGGTGTTATCCACTTTGGTGATCTGTGAGATCCTACTGAGGTGTGCATAAGCGTTACCTCTTGGATGACCTCCCGACTCTCTTTGAAGTCTCTTAGCCACATGAACTCATTTGTCTTTACCTTTTCCCTCTTTTATTCAAGGTTTTAAAGAAGCTTTATATTACATAAATGTTACATAAAAAATATAAGGGATTCCCATATGCTCCACTCCTTTCCCCACCCAAACTTTTCCACATTAACAACATTATTCATTAGTACGGTACATTTGTTATAAGTTATGAACCCATGTTGAAGCATTGTTACTAACCATAGACTAAGGTTTACATTATAATTTACACTTTGTCATGCACAATTAGGCATGTTATGACAAAAATTTACTTTCCAGTTCATTGGACTCACCCAGGGCAACTAACAAGGAGACAATGATAGACAACGCCCATCCCAAGGAACAGAAAGTGTTTGAAACTGCAAGCAAGAAAGCTCCATCCATCTGCCCCATCGGATCTAAGCCCCCTCTCAGTTAGAAGCAGAATGGGCATCACCATCCCCAAATCCTCAAGACTGGAAAATGAACAATGGACTAAAGTAGACTTTTTATAATTCTATTACAGACTTATTATTATTCTAGCAATGGAAGAACTCTTATTATTGGTGTAGTCAGGGGCCACCAGAAGTTCTGAGGGATGGGAAAAGGAAGACTTTATTCTTTCTGATGGTATTTTAAGTGGAATTGATTCATTAATTTTCTGTTCAGATTGTTTGTAGTTAGTGTAGAGTAACAAAGCTAATTTTGTGCAGCTTCTCTAAATTAATTTCTTAGCTCTAGTAGTTTTTTTTATTGTTAAAGATATTCGCAATATAACATCAGTTCTGCTTGAATAGATATTTTTACTTTTTTTCAAATTTGCATAATTTTATTCCTTTACTTGTCTAATTGCTCTGACTAGAACTTATACTACTATGTAGAGTTTAATTGGTGAAAGTAGAATCCTTTTCTTTCTCCTGATTATAGGAGCAAAGTTTTCATTCTTTCATTGCTGAGTTTAATGCTAGGTATGTTTTCTTTTCATAAATGCCCATTAACATGATGAGGAATTTCCTTTATATGTTTAGTTTAATGATTGTATCCTTATAAAATCATGAATGGGTGTTCAATTTTGTCAAAAATTTTTTGCATGATTCATGATAGTCATGTCCTTTTTCCCTTTGTTATATTAATGTAGTTAAATACATTTATTGATTTTTCATATGTTGAAACATCCTTACATTATTGGGATTAATATCATTTGTTTTTGTTTTATAATCCTTTAAATATGCTGCTTGCTGGCTTTGCTACTATTTCATTGAAGAAGTTTGCATCTATATTCATAAGGGTATTAGCCTAAAGATTTATTTCTTGGGTTGTCTTTTTCTGGCTTTGTTATCAGGGTAATACTAGCTTCACAGAATGAGTTAGGAAGTATTTTTTTAATAATACTTTTTGGAATAGTTTAAGAAGGATTGGTGTTAATTATTCTTTAAATGTTTGGTAGAAATTCACCAGCAAGCCTATCTGTTCTTGGATTTTCATTGGGAGCTTTGTGATTACTTGTAATGTGTAGAATTAGATTTTCTCTTACTTCTTTAATCAGTTTTTATAGGCTGTATTTTTTCTAGTAAATTGTCCATTTCACCTGGGTTATCTAATTTTGGGGGTGCAATTTTTCATAATATCACCTTATAATCTTTTCATTTCTGTAGTGTTGGTAGTAACAACCACAATTTCATCTCTGATTTTGAAATTTGAGCCTTTTCTCTTCTTTTTTTTTTGGTTAGTCTAGGTAAAGTTTTGTGATTATTTTCATTTTTTTATTGATTGTCCATTGTTTTCTATTACACTGATATCTACCCTAACATTATTCTTTCATTTTTCCCTATAATTTGATTTCCTTAAGATGTATATAGTTAGGTTATTGATTTGAGAGGTTTTTCTTTTTTAATGAAGACATTTAGAGGTATAAATTTTCCTGTGGTTACTTCTTTTCCGACATACTATATGTTGGTATGTTGTATTTTTGTTTTCATTCATCTGAAAGTATTTTCTAATTTACCTTGTGATATCATATTTGATTCATTGGCTCTTTAAGAGTGTGTCTTTAAAGTTCATGTAATTGTGATTCTTCCAGATATCTTTCTATTGTGATTCTATTATGATTTTTTTTTTCAGTTTTATTCCATTGTGGTTGAAGGAGATACTTTCTATGATTTCAGTATTTTTAAATTTATTGAAACTTGTTTTGTGGATTATTCTATGGTCTATCACGGGGAAAGTTACATGGGCACTTGAGAAGAATATGTATTCTGTTGTTGCTGGGTGGATAGTTCTTTATATATGCCTGCTTGTTTTAGGAGTTTAATGGTCTGTTTAAGTTCTTAATTTCCCTTTTAATCTTATTGTGAATTTCTTGATATTCTCCTCCTTGGAGTTTGTTGAGTGTTTCAGAAGTTTAGTCACTGGTTTCATTAAACTCAGGGAGTTTTGGGGTATTATTTCTTCAAATATATTTTCTCTCTTTTTTCTTTCTCCTCTCCTTTTGGATTCCCTTTATGCATGCTAGGTGTGTATGATGACAGTGTACCACAAGTATCTTATTATCTGTTCAGTTTTTTCTGTCAATCTTTTCTCTGTCTTCACCTCTGGCTAGTTAATATGAAGTGACTCGCCTTCAAGTTCATTAATTCTTTCTTCTGTTGAATAGAATCTTCCATTTGAATACCCCTGTGATTTTTTCATCTTACTTTTCAGTTTCAAAATTTGTGTTTGGTGACATTTTCTAATTTCTATTATTTTATATTTTCTGTTTGTGGAGACATTAGTTATTTGCATATATATATTTTTAGGACTTTGAGCACATTTAAAAGAGTTGACTTAAACACTTTGTCTTTTTTATATATATATTTTTTATTTTTAAAGAAGCTTTAGATTATATAAACGTTACATAAAAAATATAAAGGATTCACATATGCCCCACTCCCTTCCCCTCCCACGTTAACAACATCCTTCATTAGTGTGGTACATTTGTTACAATTGATAAACCTCTATTGAAGCATTGTTACTAACCATGGACTAGAGTTTACATGATAGTTTAAACTTTGCCCCACACAATTTTGTAAGTTATGACAAAATATACAATGGCTTTTATCCATCCTGCAATATAATGCCGGACAAATCCAAATGTCCCTCAAAAAAGTTGAGCTTACCTCGCATGTAATGGATCTCTATTCACTTGCTGTTTCAGTATTTTCTCATTGTCTTGAGCATTGGACAATTTGATAAGTATGTGTCTTGGGGTAGGCTTGTTAGGATTTATACTGTTTAGTGTATGCTGCACATCCTGGACATGTACATCCATGTTCCTTGGGAAATTTTTAGGCATTATATCCTCTAACACTCCTTCTGCCCCCTTCCCCTTCTCTCTCCCTTTGGGATGCCTATAATTTGTATGTTTGTGCATTTTGTGTTGCCATTCAAATTCCTAAGTCCCTATGGAATTGTTTCTATCTTTTCATCTATCTGTTCTACTATCTGTCTGATTTCAGAGGTACTGTCTTCAACAACACTGATTCTTTCCTCTGCCTGTTCAAATCTGCTGTTATGTGCTTCCAGTGTATTTTTGATTTCTGGCATTATGCCATTCATCACCATAAGATCCGCTATCTTTTTATGTATGTTTACAATTTCTTCCATATGTTTCCCCAGTGCCTTCTTAATATCCTTTATCTCTTCCTTCATTTCCTTAAGTTGTTTCATGATATTTGTTTGGACATCCTTCATTAGTTGTTCCACATTCTGCATCTCCTCCTGTTTTATAGTTTCTTCATCCTGTTTCTTTGTATTGCTTGTAATTCTTGTTAGTGTCTAAGCATCTGTTTATCTTGGTGTGCTTATTTGGTTGGTTAGATTCTCTTTCTTCTTTAAGGTTTTGTTGTTTCTTTGTGTGTGGTAAAGTTCCTTTTTGACACATGGTTCTTCTTATTCTATATCTTTGCAGTTGTCTATGTTCCCTTGGAAAAAATATTAGGACCAGAAAAAAGGAAAGAGATAAGATAAAATGAATAAGAGAATTATAGTAATAATAATAAAAAAGATAGAAGAGGAACCGTACAAGAGCTAAGAAACTAAATAAGTAATATGAGTAAAAAATCATAAAAAAATTACAAAGGAATGGGAATTAAAAAATGTGGAATAGAAAAAATTTAACAAGAAACAGAATAGGGAGAAAAAAACTAGAATGAATTAAAAGGCCAGACAAACGTGAAGAGATTAAAAGGAAAAGAAATTAGAGAGAGAAGAGAGAAAAATGAAGACTAAACAAGAATAGGTGGAGTGAAGGAAAAGCATCAGAAGCCAGAAGATAGAAAAAATGAAGGTAAGAAAAGAAATAAACAGGTTGGAAAAGTAAGGAAAATTTAAAAAAGGAAACAAGAAAGGGAAAAGACAACAAACAAGAAACAAAACAGCAACAAAAAAGCAACCCAGGAAAAACAGCCTTCCCTCTTAGGCCCCAGGGACCTTCTCAGGTTGCTGGTGCTCATCAATTAATCACCCTGCAACCTGCCCTCCATAGGTGATGTACCCAGTTTTAGCAAATAAAACAAAGGGAAAAAAAAAGAACCAAGAAAAAATTAAAAAATAAGAGAGCCAAAAAAACCTAAAACAAAACAGAATCTTAGTCCGTATGTTCTCTATCATAAAATGCTACCTATGTGCCTGATAACTCTGTGGATCACTCCCTGGATCACCTCCTTCTCTTAGAAGGTACCAGAACCCAAACCAGGGACCTTCTATGTGCAAGGTAGGAATTCCTCCACTGACCTATACTGTCTCTACAGGTTAAATAGGCTTCTGAAAGCTAATCTGGCTCTTCCCATTCCCATTCCCTCAAGCAAGTTGGACTTCTAATAGTTTTCAGGGGCTAGGTTAGTTAGGTGCCTGACAACCCCTCTCCCACTGACCTAGTTCCTCTCTCCCAGGGAGGTTGGGTGTGAGAACCTGCTTGAGCAGACCTGCCTCCCCTCTCACCAGGGTCACCTCAGTGCTGGCTGTGGTCCTTCCTGATATTCAAAGGGAACTCAGGCAACCAAACTCACCCAAAAGAAACCACACTCCACCTTCTGCCAGAACCCTCTTTCTCCCAGGGAGTACTCACTCCCACTTAGCTGGCTGGAGAGAGCAAGGGGTACCACAGAAACTATTTGCCTTGAGGATGGAGCTTATGCACCTGCCGTTTCCAGTCACAAGGCTGAGCATCTCACTGTTTTCCCTTAGCCTCTTTGTCTCTTTGCCCTACTCCCTCCTGAATAATGCTCAGCAGACTCCTGTTCTGTGGATCCCCAAAGCATCTCCCTTGGGTAGGTTTTTGCCTTTTCTCCACCAATTTTTTTGAGAGAGAGCTGAGCAATGCCTACCTATATCGACGACATTTTCCTAGAATTCCTCTAAACTCTTTTTCTAGTAGAGCTAATGTCTGGGCTTCTTCATTTACAGTTTATATTAATTTCTTTCATTCCCCTATGACTAGGCTATGATTTCTTATTTCCTTGCATGATCCATACATTTTTAAAATGTGGATATTTTGAATATTATGATGTGGCAACTCTTGTCAATCTTCTAATGGTATATTGTTACTGGTCTTTGTGGTCATTTGTTTGTTTGTTAAGTGACTTTTTAGATGTAATTTTGTAAAGTCTATTGTGTTTGTAATGTGTGGCCATAGAAGAATCTTGCCTATGATCTTAGTCATCAGTTAATGATTTGACAGAGATATGCTAAATGCCCGGAACAAAAAAAAAAAAGATGATGATGAAGACAAAAAAAGAAGAAAAGCCTAGTATTTATGTCCTTGCTGCCTATAGAGTTAATGGTTCATTACTTTGTTGTAGAGCACAGGGTGGCCCATAGTAGCTTTGCAGTCATGGGCCATTGCTGAGAGTAGCCAACTTTTGCTCTGTTTAATTCCTTTCATACTAAACACAAAGACTTGAGCTTGGGAGTCTTCCACGGAGATTTTATCTGACACAGTCTTTACCCAGCAGCAAGAAAACAAAAGAGAGGAGAAGCAGAGATTAAATTTATCATAAACTAATGGCTATGACAGATTCAACAGGGTTTAGATCCAATATGCTTTTTTTTTTTTTTTTTTTTTTTTTTTTTT
>JAKSZT010053896.1:4414000-4462080 GCA_026826555.1 Tolypeutes matacus
CCCCCCCAGCTCCAATATGCTTTACATCCCAATGAGATGAGACTGCTAAATAAAAGTATTGCATTAAAAACTTAGGTCTGTGGTTAAAACAACAATGGTGGGGATGTTCTTTTAGCCAGTATGGCAGGAGAGGGTTATTGATACAGGGTATTGAGGGTGGGTGGGATATGTGTGAAAGTGCATACCTGGGGCATGCTTCTATGGAATATAAAAGTTTCATTTTGTCATAGGGTATTATTTCAGTGTGGAGAGACTCATACAATAAATAGGAAATTGGTAAACTCCCATCCTGGGGAGTCCTGCTGGGATCTGAAATAGAACGGCAAGAACCTCTCAAGTATATAGGCAGTGCATAATAAAAGAAGATGGACCAGTATTTCAAGCCCTCAATATTAATGCAGGTAACTATGAACCTTATTCTTCAAAAATTGCAACCTAGTGGTTACCATGGGTTCTGAGGGGAGGAGGAGAGAAGAATGGATTGAGCATTGGGAATTTTTTTGGGCATTGGAATTGTTCTGCATTATCTTGCAATGATGTATACAAGATCTTATGCATTTTGCTAGAACTTATAAAAGTGTATGGCACAGAATGTGAACCGTAATGTAAACCACTGACCATAGTTAGTGGCAATGCTTCAATATTTGTTATCAATTTTAATAGATGAACCATGCTTATGTAAGTTATGACTAAAAGAGGGAAATGTGAGAGGAGGAGTGGGTGGGGTATATGGGAATCACTGAAATTTTCTATGTGGATTTTCTGTTACCTAAAACTTCTTTGAAAATAAAGTGAAAAAAAAAAAAAAAAAACCAAAACAATATACTTTTGGAACATACAGAAGAAATCATCACTGTACATAAAAGATAACAGATCTTGTGAGAATTAGAGACACAATGCAATATATTGCACATCTGAGCTTCAAAATTAGGTTTATCTGATTCCAAAAATTTCGCATTTAATATCATTTAAAAAGACTTCAGATGCTTCACCCAAAAAAATCCCCACTTTTTAACTTGTTATTTATTTTCCATTGTGAGATGTTTGTTTATTCCCATTGGATATTTTATTCTTGGAATGTTCAATCTATAAAGTGTCATGTCATTGCAAAAAGATATAACTACCTTTTTCTTTTGGATGAATTGCTTTTTGTTCTTTCATTAGTTTTTCTGGGCTTCAAGGGGATATAACTGGACTCAGAATGCCATCATAATCTAGGAATGTTTTCTTCATCACAGTCTCGCAGGGAATACCTGCATTTATATCTTTCCTTTTTCTTCATGTTTTTTTAAAAAAATTCCTTCCTTTCTCATTATTGAGGATACTTTTTATGTTTTTTTAAACAAAGGGCAGAAAGTGAGCATAATAAAAGGGAGCAACATGCTTACGTGTCTAAGAAAGGCTTGTCAGTTGGAATTTCAGAGCACCATTTCTAAATATTTGGGGAATAGAAAATATGATGTTGGCAGCTTGGATTGTATTTACTCCTGGGATAATCAGTGTGGCTGGGTGTGAGAAAAGCATGGTGTTAATTTGACTCTAAGATCTCACAGTGTGCATTCAGTGTGTGTGTGTGCACATGTGTGATGTATTTGTTTCATGTGGTGTGAGCATTCCTCAGAGCAGGAGTATCTGAGCTCATATATTCTAGTAATTGTCTCCTATGAAACAGAGCCTGGGCACAATCCTACAAATAGCAATTGGAATCATTCCTTTCCATTTGCTGGGATAGCTTTGGGAGCAAATTAATGAAGTGTGAGATGTTTACCATATGGGTAAAGGACTCCCTGAGTTTGAAGTTTCAGCAGCAGCAAGCCTGCCTTGTTCTTAAACCTTCTATGAATCCATCTTTCTTCATTGTCATCTTACTCATTTCCCTGCTGCATGCATTAAGAGAAAACATAAACCATGATCTTGGCAGGAAAATTATTGATGAGAATGCCCAAATGGAAACTAAAAAAATTCTCGGCAACAGTAAAGTGGGATACATAAACTTAAACGTATTAACACAAAAGATTACTATGAACCAATGAACATGGTTTTTCTATAGCCATTTCCAAAAATATGGATAATGTAAGGGAAAAGGGCTACAAAAATAATATATAAATTATAATTGAATTATATAAATTACATAAATAATAAAAATTAACCTATAAGTTAGAGTTAGGAGAGTGGTTTTCTAAAACTGGGAAAGTTGTCTAGAAAAGAGCAGACAACTGGGAAATTCTAAGGTTCTGGTTTCACAGGGATATTCATTTTGTAAAAATTCAGTGAGCTTAATATTTATAATATACTCTTCTGTGTGATTAATATTTTTGATTAAAAGTTATTTTTAATGTGAAGTGACAGTAATGAGATAACACATCAGATGACTTAGTAAATATATAGATTTTTCACTCACATATTCTGTAATGTATAGGACAAAATGTGTATAAATGGCAGATATTTTGATTAAAGAAATGGAAAAATTCACATATTTTATAAAATAAAATAGAACAAAATGTACAACCCAGTCTTGTATCCTAAAATACATATCCCATTGAATAGGATTACTAAGATTTCTTACTTCAATGAGTAGATGTTAGTCATCAAGCACAATTCTTTTAGTGGTGATCAAAGTTTCTGAGGGGAGGGAGAGAGAAGAATATGAAGACATAAGACATTTTGGGGAAATTGGAATTGTTCTGTTTGATATTGCAATGACAGATACAGGCCTTATACATTTTTTCAAAATCTTTAAAATTGTACAGTGCAAAGTGTAAACCATGATTTAAATTATAGACCATGGTTAGTAGCACTGCTTCAATTTTGTTTATCAATTGTAACAAATGTACCACACTAATGAAAGATATTATTAATGGGGGAAAATTTGAGAAGGAGAAGGGATAGAGCATATTTTCTTATTTTTAATGAGTTGTTAAATAAGCTTTAAATGTTTTTGGCAAATTTTCTGTTTTGAAATTATTTCAAGCACTTAGAATACTGTGAAGAACTTCTTTAATTTTTACTCAAATTCCCCAATTGTTATCATTTTGTCATGTTTCCTTTATCATTTTTTCCTTTTTGGTGGGAAGCACTGAGCTTTGGAATGGATACCAAAACCCCACCCCACCCTAGAGGTGAATTGTAGACTCTGAATTACCTATCTGCTCTATGTAACTTTTCTGTAATTCAAAACGTCTTTAAAAATAAAGTTTAAAAAATAATTATTCTCTATGGTAGTACAATGTACGTTTTAAAGTTTTTCTTCATCAGATTTAGGATCATATCTGAATTTAGGGCAGGTTTCTGTTTCATGAAATGATCAGAGGATCACAATTTCTGGTTCTCAGGCTTTGAGTCCTGTAATCATGGGCACCTCCTTTGCCCCAGAAGAAATGGCACTTTGATGATTTCCCTCCTAAAGAATCTTTTCAGAGGCCACATCATTTCTTTATTCCTCAAACTGTATATGAAGGGGTTAAACATAGGCTTGACCACTGTGTACATCACCGCAGCTGTAGCACTGCAATGTGCATTTGGTGATGCAGTGGAACTAAGATACACACCTAGGAGTATACCATAGAATAAGGCTACTGAGAGGTGAGATGCACAGGTGGAAAATGCTTTATACTTCTCCTGAACTGATGAGATTGCATGTACAGAGTAAAAAATCTTGGAACATGAATAAATGATACCAGTGAAGGGACCAAAAACCAGCAGCCCAGCTGCAAAATGCATCACTATGTCATTGAGGAAGGTTTCAGAACAGGAAAGTTGGATCATCTGATCAAGGTCACAGAAAAAGTGGAGGATTTCCAAGTGTTTAGGAAAGGACAGACACAACATCATTAAGCTTTGTAACAAGGAATGCAAGGCACTCATTGTCCCGGACCCCAGAACCAGCAGTCTACAAAGCTGTGGGCTCATGATGGCCATGTAATTTAAGGGGTGACAGATGGCCATGAAGCAGTCATAGGCCATCACAACAAGGAGGAAGTCATATATCCCTACAAAGAGGGAAAAAAAGTACATCTGGGTGAGACAGCCTGCATAGGTTATGACTGTGATCTGTGTCTGTATGTTCACCAACATCTTTGGCATTGTGGTGGTAATTAAATAGATGTCTATAAAGGACAGGTTGGACAGGAAGGAGTACATGGGCATGTGGATGTGGGAGTCAATGATGGTGACCAGGATGATGAGCAGGTTTCCAGAGACAGTTGTCAAGTACATGGACAGAAAGAGGCCAAACAGGACGAACTTCAATTTTGGTTCTTCTGAAAATCCCCAAAGGAGAAATTCTGAAATTCCTGTATTTTTTCCTTGTTACATGTGCTTGATGTGACTAAATGGAAAGAAAGAAAGAACATGACTAATTTCAAACAAATAACCTTACTACCCTATCTATAATTTGTATTTTAGAGTCTAGAAATTAAGTTCTGGATTTGTTTATCAAATATAAACAAAGAGTGCTGTTTTTGATTAGCAATTTCGCCCCTACTTTCAAAATATTCCCCACTTTGTCATACATTGCCAGATTTTCATGGAGATTTATTCATTCATTTCTGTAATAAATAATCAGTCCAGCTATACTACGGGCACTGACTAGACAATGGGAATAATGCACTGAAAACAAGTTACCTGAAATCTGATGATGGAGAATGAAAATAAGCAAATAAAATCATAGCCAAATAACATGTCACCTGGAGACAACGACTAAAATGAAATTAATACAGGTAAAATTGAGAGCTTCAGAATGAGTGCTCAATATGAAGGCTAGAGTGGCCAATGGGGAAACATTTGAAGAGACCTCAAAGCAGAAGGCAGGTGTGAAAGGGATATCAGATATTTCTACCAGCAGAGGAATTGTCCAGGGCAAAGGCCCTAAGGAAAGGGCTTTATTGGATGTTTGAGGCCACTAAGGAAGACAGAGTAGCAGGGGAGAAGTAAAGGGAGAAGGATGAGAGGTGATGTCAGAGAACTTTAAGAACAAGGAGGGTCCTTGATGATGAAACTTCAAGACACAGGGAATCCTTTATTTCCACATTATAGTTCTTGCACATTATTAAGTTGGTTGCAAATGTGTATTCTTCAGGGTTCTCCATAGTAATGAAACTAGCAGCAGATAGATAGATAGATAGATAATACATACATGAATATACATATATATGTAAATATTAAGATATTTATAATAGGATTAGGCTCACAAGAGCATGGGAATTTGTGAGTACAAATTCTGTAGGGCATTCAAGTAAAAAACTCAATGCAGGTAATGTGGAAATCACCCACAGAAGGTGCACACTGACGATACAATGAATGTGATGATGAAATCTCCAGGAGTAGATGGATGCTAGAAGCAGAGATACATTTTCTTATTTTGTAACTAAGGAAACCCTCTGCCTTGAGGTAAGGCAGGCTGAAGTCTGGCCAGCAGGCATAGCCGCGCCCAGTGGGGGATATGCGCAGCCCACCACTCGGGTGTAGGGCGGCTGGAACGGGGCGTACTGCCCTCAGCCATGGAACGGGCGCACCGCCCTCAGCCTCGCCCAGGCAACCAACATCTGCTTGCTGATAGCCAGAAGAAGCCTGCCCACACTCACCCTCCCCCCTCCCCACACAGCTAGGGAGAGCCACACCGCCAAGGCCACACCTTAGAGGGCGTGGAAACTGCTCCCGGCCTATCACGGCCAGCCCCGCTCTCCTTTCCCGCCCACAACCCTATATAAGCATCTGTACTTCCCTTAATAAATTAGACCTGCGTGCTTACCTCGTCTCCGCGGTGGTTCTTTCCGCTGTGTGCCCTCCACGCCTGCGAGCCCCCGTAGGAGCCTAGACAGGACGCACCCCCGACCGCACTGCCTTCCCTTTAAGGTTCCCCTGATTGGATGCAAAGACTCCTGTCATTGTTGAAGGCAATCTCCATTGTTTATTGCAGATGAAATCAGTCATAGATGGAATCAATTGACTAACGATTTAAATCCATTTAAGAAACACCCTCGCAGTAACAATCAAGGCAAAGCTTGCTTGAAAAAACTGGACAACATAAGCCAGAGAAATTGATACATGAAATTTACCATCATAATCCTAACTTAATAATCCACACTCATCTCCTTAAATGCTATTTAATTTCCAAATAAAGTAAATATCATAGACATACTTTCACCTAACATAATTCAACTGTCTTGCATACTATTGGAAATGCACTAACACTGTTCTCAGAACAGGATGTAAGAACTTAGGTAATATTAATTATTATCTTTTATATCCTGAAATTTACATACTATAACATAATATTAATACAATTTATTTAATATGATATAGGAATAAGGGATGGAAAAAAACAAAGATATTTTCTTTATTTGTATATATAAACATACCCATTACAAAACAAGGAAGAAATAACTTCTCATTTCTGCAACTGGTTATGTGGCCCTACATTATACGTAATACCTTCTTCTTCTAACTATTTTATATTCACTGTATCCTCAGCAAGTACTTCACCTGGTTGTGGCTATTTTCCTGGTTTACTAATCCAGTTCTTCCATGCTGACAGAGCTGGGCTATTAGTAGTCTGCCTGCGTTCCTTTGTTTTCCATTGATTTTTAACCACAATGCATGTAGTATTAAGAAATGCCATGTAATAAGTATCAATCAGTCCAGCCAGCACAGTAACTCCTTTCTTTGCCTGTTGCTTCAGAAGCAAGAGATGTCTAAAGTGGTCCATTGGCAATCTTATCCTCCAGTTCAGTGGAAACATTATTGGGTATCCTGGTGGGAGCATTGTTCCTTTTGGAAATGAGATATCTAGACCAGCAGATCATAATGTTGAAGATACAGGAAGCGAAAGTTTTCCAATGAATCAATAGGGTTAATAAAATATGTGGTGCCACTCCCATTTCCATACCTTATTTCCTGGACCTGTGAACCTGCCTATGGGAGAAACAGTACCTTAGAGTCAATGCTAATTTAGACCTTCTTGAAGAACATTGCCCAGAACTGCCACACAGCTACTAGAATAATTGTCTCTTCCAAATGCCGTTCCACCATTCTATCAATCCAGCTGCTTCAGCATGATGGATAACTTGGTAAGACCAGTGAATTCCCTGAGCACATGCTACTTCCCACTTTTCGTTTGCTGTGAATTAGTTTCCTTCATCAGAAGCAATGCTGTGTGGAATATGAGGATGGTAGATAAGGCATTCTGGAAGCCCACAGATGGTAGTTTCACAGAAGCATTGCATGCAAGGAAGCAAATCCATATCCAGAGTACATATCTATTCCTGTAAGAAAAAAACACTGCCCCATCCATTATGGAAGTGATCTAATGTATACAACCTGCCACCAGGTAACAGCCTGATCACCAAAAGTATGGTACCATATCAGGGACAGAGTGTTGGTCTTTGCTGTTGACATATTGGGCACTAAGCTACAACTCTAGTCAGGCCAGCCTTAGTGAGTTGAAGTTCATTTTGCAGAGACCATGTATAACCTCCTTACCTACCACCATGACCACTTTGTTCATGAGCCGATTGGGAAATTACAGAACAAGTCCTCCTGTCCACTGGTTATTAAAATTCTCTTGTGCTAAAATGATCCTCTATTGAGCATTCACAAGGATGCATTCTTGTCTTTTGCCCATTCAAAAAGTTCTAGCCATATACTTCTTCCCCAGACTCTTTTTCACCAATTTTCCAACCACGTTCCTTCCAATTTCCTAATCATCCAGTCAAATCACTGGCCACATCCCAGGAATAAGTATACAAATGGTACATGATTGTCCATTTCTCCTTCCAAGCAAAATTAATAACCAGGTGCACTGTGTGAAGTTCTGCCCACTGGGAGGATTTCCCTTTACAACTGCCTTTCAGGGATGGCCTAGAAAAGATCTGCAGTGCTTCAGCTATCTACTTACAGTTTGTACTTGTATATCATGAAGAACCATCTCCAAACAAGACCCAAAATTTCCTCTTTCAGACAATTGGTTATAGGGAACTCCCCATGAGGCTATAGCTGCTGCCTAGGAAACAGAAGGCAATGAAGCAGAAATGGGGGCCATGGGCATTTGGGTCATGTCCTCCTGCAAATTACTTGTGACATCAGGGCCAACATGAGCCAGATCACATATACAACAGCTCCATTTTGTGATGGAGTGCTGCTGTGCACACCCGTATTTATGGGATCAGAAAATACCCAGCTCAATAGGATCTCCTGGTAACTTGGTGGTCCATGGTTAAGAAAGTGTTCAGCCTCTTATAAGACCCATTAGCAGGATAAAAGGAGATTCTCAAAAGGAAAGTAGCTATCTACAGAAGATAACAGGGATTTCATCCAAATTCCTTGTTGTCTATATTTTGATTCTACCATAAGGTTAGGTCAAAGATGCCAAATGCCCTCTCTATTCACCACTGAAAATTCCAATACCATGGAATCATATGATCCAAGTGACAGAGAAACTTGCTCAGCATTCTGAAACAATACAGATCCTCCTCTTTTCCAAGTCATCACTCAAAACTAGCAACTTTTCAGGTCACTCTGTAAATGGGCTGGAATACCTCACACAAATGAGGAATATGTTGCCTCCAAGGAGGACAAATAGGTGTTTGCCACTTTTTTGGTTGTAGGAGAAGACAGATACAACACCTTATAATTCACCTTGCAAGGGATATCTCAACATGCCCTGCAGCATAAGACACCTACAAATTTCACAGTGGTAGAAGGTCCATGAAATTTTATTGATTTTTCTTCCACCCTCTAACATGCAAATGCTTTACCAGCAATTCCAGAGTAGTTGCCACATCTTGCTAACCAGGTCCAATCAACATAATGTCATCAATAGAATGGACCAGTGTAATGTTTTGTGGGAGGGAGAGACAGTCAAAATCCCTTGGACTAGATTATGACATAGGCCTGGGAGTTGATATGCCCCTGAAGTAAGACAGAGAAGGTGTATTTCTTTCTGGCCTTGCCAGGTTAAAGCAAACTGTCTTATGGTGATCTTTACTAACATGGATCAATAAAAAAGCATTTGCCAGATCAATAGCTGCAAACCATGTATGTTAGTTTCCAGCTGCTAAAACAAATACCACACAATGGGTTTGCTTAAACAGTTGGTAGTTAATTTTCACACTTTGTGTCTACAAGAAGTCCAAATCAAGGTGTCAGCAAGGCAACACTTTGTCTTTGAAGACAGTGGAGTTCTGGGGTTGATTGTCAGTGGTCATTGGGTCCTCTGCTTTTCTCTCAAATGATGATGACATCTCTTTTCTCTTCTGGATTCCTTTTCCTTCCATCTTTTTCCTGTTATGCTCTCTCTGTGGCCTTCTCTATAAGGTCTCCAGTAATAGGATTAAGATTCATCCTGATTCAGATGGCTGCATATTATCTAAAAAATAATATCATCCAATGGTCCTATTTACAATGGGTTCACACTTGTAGCAATAGATTAAGTTTAAGAACATGGTTTTCTGGGGTACAAAATTCAACCTGCCACAGTTGGTACCAGGGATTCATTAATTTGCTCAATAAGTGATATTACATGTAGAACCAGAGCTGCAATTGGAGCCAGCCATCTGGTTAAGTTTATGATAATTCACTGTCATCCTCCAAATTCCATGTTTTCTGCATAGCCGAAATAGGAGACTTGAAGGGGATGTGGTGGGAATCCTTACCCCTGCATCCATCAAATCCTTGTTGGTGGCAATAATCTCTGCTTTCTCTCCAGGTATCCACTGTTGCTTTTGTTTCACTATGTTGTTGGTCAGTGGTAGTTCTAGTGGCTTCCACTTGGCCTTTACTGCTATAACAGCCTTCCAATGTGGGGTTTCTGTCAGTTGCTATGTCTATTTCAATTATACATTGTGGAACTGGGGAAATAACCACAGAATGGAATTAGTAAACTACTGGAATCACTGTAGAGATAAACATGAGCTAAAACCAATTGATCCCCTGACATCCATTAGCCCCTACATTATTGGTATGCACAGTGATATTTTTGGTCTCATGGATTTCATATCATTTCAGATCCAGGATCTTATAAACCATAAATGTACAAAGATTTCTGTATCCCCAACATAGCAATCAACTAGGTAAAAGGCTTTTGGTCTATTTGGGGATTGCTATAAGAAAATTTTTTTGCAGTATAGCAGGCCCCTTCTCCACATCCCCTTGTCTTCCCTGGTTTCAAAGAGTTCTGGGCTTATAAGCTGTCCCACATTTGAAAAGTGATTGAAGGCCATGATTTTGAGTGTGAATGTTGTGTGATTCAAGGCTTTTGTTCACTTCATCTAGAAACTTCTCCTTATAGATATCAAGTCAGAATCTAGTAGACTGCCCATCCATTTCACTTCTAGGTACCCCCAAATCAACTAGCCAATGCCACATATCTGTGAGACACACCATTCTGAATACATCTTTTACTTCTCTGTCCATTAGGGTAGCCATGCCCACTTTGAATTTTACAATTAAGTGCTGCCACTTGGCTTCTGTAACTCAGAATCCAATCTTCCCCATTGTTTTTCTAAGTTCTGTGATAGCAGTTCCCACGCTAATTTCTCATATACAACAGAGAGTGATCACAGGTTATTTCAGGGTTATGGATGATGGAGCTTTTCTCACAATTTATTCCTCACAATTGTGGTGAAAGGTGTGTCCTCTTTATATTCATTGGCTAAGTGATCAGATCTTACATGATTAATCTACTCAAGCAGTCCAATCTCTCTAAGCCTTTGGTTTCCATCATCTGCATTATACCTGAACAGTTCTCACATTTCAATATCACTTAATGTAGGCCACTGTTTTGTCCATGTTTCATCTAACCATCCAAAAAAACTGATACAGCCCTTTTAACCCCTCTACAATCTCTGCTTATTGGGCCTATGTCAATAAATTCAGCCTGATCCAACTTTTTTTCCTCCCACCATTATCCCATATCTTTCACAACCATTCCCATGAATATTGTCCCAAATTCTGTCTGTATGCTGGAAAATTCATGAAGTCCTTTTGGAATGTGGCTCATCTACCCATGAGTCACTCTTGGTACCTAAAATTTTAGAGCCTGTTGGGAATTCATGGTAATTCTATTTCTGGGGAAAAAAAAAAAGAGGCATGATAGCAATGGGTCAAGAGAGAAATTGGTAGTATCTTGAAAGCCCACTCATTCAGGGCATTCCATTACAGTTACATCTGGTGAAACGGGCTTAATCTCTTCAGCTGGAAGTGGGACAGGTGATTACTCAGGGCAGACTGGAGATCAGGTGGGTGATTTCTCAAGGCATAGAAGTACAGTTTTTTTCTGGCAAGGAAACAGCAGAATCTCCCATTTCAATGTCTGCACCTTCTGCTCTATCATCCACATGGCTCTATTCCAATTTTCAGGATCCCATTCCTTCTTGATGAATGCCCTTACTTTAATTGTAGACATTCTGAATATTGGTAACTGAATTTGCAATGTAATTTACCACTCACCCATTGAGACTATGCATCTAGTTTCCTGATATCTAAAAACTGCAGCTACAAAAACGAAGAGTTTCCTTCAGAGCACACATAGCAAATTTCCTGTCCTTCAGATGGTGCTTGAGATGCAAATTTGAAGTCCTGAGTTAAATATTTATCAATTTTATCAAGTAACAACCAGCCTTTATAATTTTTAACTTCATAAAACTCAGTTAAAATATCAAAAAGTACCTAACCTCTCATAAGCATTTGAATAGCAGTATTCAAAGGTGATATTTTGAAAATCTCTATTGTGATTTCATGCCATGGACTACTAGTGTCTTCTGGATCACTGTAAATAGAGTAATTACTCCTGCTGAATCTAATCAGATGAGAGAACCATTTGAAAATCCCAGAACATATTCAGAAATGTCATCCTTAAAATAATGTTCCTTAAAAAGCACTCATGGTATCAAATCTGTATTAGGATTTCTCAGAAAAACAGAAATATATTTACTCTTCAATTTGCTTCTACAACTATGGGGATTGGCATGTCTGAATTCCATAGGGCAGGTAACAAGTTAGAAACTTAATTAAGGTGAATTGAGATGCTCCACAAGAAGCTGTCTGTCTGAATTAAAGATAGAAATTCTTCTTTCTGAATGTTGAAATTCTCAGTTTTCCATTGAAGGCCACAATGATTGGATGAGGAGACTCCTCTCCTTACTGAGCAATCTACTTTTCTCATTGTAGACACAATCAACCTTCGATGCAATAAAGTGACTAATGATTTCAATCCATCCACAAAATACCTTCACCTTAACAATCAGGCCAGAGTTTGCTTGTGCAAGCACCATAACCTAGACAAGTTTATAAATGAAATTAACAATAACAAAATGTCTAACAGAAATGAAAGGGAACCTCTCCTGTTTCCATGGGCAGTTTTGTGTCCATACTCTGTATTATAGAAGACACATATTAGAATTTACAAACTAAAATATCCATGCTCTGATGACTGCAAACCACCAAATATACATATACCCAGCTAAAGAGACACAGACAGACACACGTGCAAAGACACACACACAAATACAGAGAGATAGACACAAATGGACACACAAAGACATACAAACACAGATATACACACACACTGAAAAACAAGCACACAATGGGAGGAAGGTAATGCATTTATATGCTGAGTTTAGCTTAGAGAGAGGCCACATTTGAGCAACAGTGAGAGTCTCAGGAGGTAACTCTTAGGCAAACTATATTACTAGGTTAAGATTCAATTTCAAAAGAAAAGGTTCATAAGTACAGTCATCAATAAAAAGGGCCCATCATTGGTCCATCCTCCACTAGTCATTGCCCCAGTACTCAGGGGATTCTTGCTGTCACATTAGAGATTGCGGCAGAACTTCCCAGGATAGGAATCTGATATATTTTTCATTATTGTATGGATCTCCACCCACTGTGACAATGTGCCATGAACACCTGAACTCTTTCCTATGCCTTATAGGAGTCCCCCAGGTGAACCTCCTTCCATGTATCCCCCATCACTGACAGCCAGCACCAATGATCCTCCTCTGCCACAATCGTAAACCTTCCATGATCCAAAACTTCTTCAAGAGTGAAACCAATAAAATAACTCAATAAAATTAGTAAGAAAATAAACTAGCAATGATCGTTTTTAAAATTACAAATAAAATACAAAAAATTAAAAAGAATTTGAAATAATAAAAATAATTGAAAATAATATAAAATAAATTATGGTATTATGTCTTTCATCATTGTTAGATATGTTGTCTTGTATGTACAGTGACATATTCTTACATTTATTCCTCCAGTGTCTTTTTTTTTAGTTCATTTTATCTTCAAAGAAGCTTTAGGTTACAGAAAAGTCATGTCCAGAGTAGAGAAGATTCCCAAATACCCAACATTCTTCCCCTTTTCCTCTTTCCCCTATTAAAAACATTTTACATGTGGGTGGTACATTTGTAGCATGGGGTTCAGCCTCCCTGACACCAATGGATTACTGCAAGCACCAACTAGCAATGCAACTGCCAAAAGACCTTGTCCAAAAGGGGGAAAATGTAAAGACAAATGAGTTTATATGGCTAAGAGATTTCAAAGTGAGTCAGTGAGGTCATTCCATACTTTACACTTATGCAAGTCTCAGCAGGATCTCATTGACTGCCAGCATAAATACTACCTCAAATAGCAGGGCTCCTGAGGGCTCTGGAGATATCCTGATCCTATAGGCAGGACTGACTGCTCAGGAGTTTGGCACCCTGTCAGCAGGTGATACTTTGGAATTTATGCTCCCCAGTGTGACAGAGTTGGACTCAGTAGGGCTTTCCTTACACACATCTCTTTTGCCCTTTCTATTTGAACCTACAGTTAGTATTAGAGTTGATAGTTTTATGTCCAAGAGACTTAAATCTTAGGGTTTTCCATGTGCCAGTCAGGCTCTGAGTCTTAACAGAGTTCAAACACCTACTCTCCAGTTTAATGGACTCATTCAGGACAACTAACAAGGAAATGAGGATGGAAAATGACCATCCCAAGGAACAGAGAGAATCTACATCTACAAGCAAGATAGTCCCAGCCATCTGCCCCATGAGATCTAAGGCACCTCTCAATTAGAGGCAGAGTAGCCATCACCATCCCATAATTCTCAGGATTGGGCTATTAACAATAGACTTGTGTTGACTTACTGTTATTCCACTGTAGACTTATTGTTATTCTAGCAATGGAAGAAGTTTTATCATTGATGTGGAGGCAGTGGCCACCGAAGGCTCTGAGGGAAGGCAAAGGGGAAAAACAGGTGTAATATGGGGGAATTTTCATGACATTGGAATTTTTCTGAATAGCATTGCAATGACAGATGCAGGCCGTTATATATCTTGTTGCAATTTACAAAATTGTGTGGGAAAGAGTTTAAACTACAATATAAACTATAATCCACACTTAGTGGCAATGCTCCAAAATGTATTCATCAATTGTAACAAATGTACCACACTAATGAAGAATGTTGTTAATGTGTGAAAGTTTGGGAGGGGTAGAGAGTGAAGCATTTGGGAATCCCCTACATTTTTTAAAGTATCATTTATATAATCTAAGTATCTTTAAAAAATAAAAAAACAAGCACACAGAGAAAAAAATAGACACATACAGACACACATGTTAATAGACACATACAGATAAAAAGAAATATAGACACACGAACATACACAAAGAGATGGACACACACAGTAAAACACAAACACATATAGAAATTCAGGTACACATGCACAAATACACACACATACACGCATTCAAAGAAACACAGACTACACTGATAGAGAGAGACACACACAAAGACGCAAAATGATCTCCTGGTGCTGAGTTGATAACATGCTCTTTAAATCCCCAGAAAAAAGGAGTAGGTCACAAGTGAGTACAGTTCAAATTGCCATCATATTATTTCCCCAAAATAATTAGAAATGGTACCCAGAACTTCCAGCTCATGAGGTTTTCTGCATATGAAAACTAGGGGCTTCATATGGTAATCCTCTGCCCTGTGTTTAAAGAAACATAAAAATCTGGTACATAGGCAGAGAGAGAGAAATCAAACATATCTTATGGAAAAGAATAATTATAATAAAAAATCACCCAAGAGTGGCTGTGGAAGAAATTTTCCTTGTTTCTGGTGATATTCCGAACTTGATAATGTACCTTGATATCCAGAAAAACTAATAAAAGTGCAAAATCCAGTTTATCCAAAATAAAAGTGGTGATATTTTTACAGTGTAAAGACACCATACAAAATGAGAGAAGGGGACAAACCAACTTTTCACAAAAGGCAATATAGTAAGTAGCACATATGTTGGGATTTTTTATGGTATGTGGTAGAAGATTTTTAAATGATATTATACACAAAAAAATTTGGAACAGGACATAATTGATTTTGAAGCTCAGATCTACCATTACATTAGCAGTTGAAATTTGGTAGGAACCAAACTATTTTACAGTCATCTATGAAGGAGTGATCTTGTTATCCATTCTTATGAAAGAGTTAGGATGAGAAATCAATATCTGTTAAATGCTGAGCATGGTTCCTTCCTGTAAGTGAATAAATGGCTCTCATGGGTGATGAAGTTAAATTTTCTTCTACCTCTCAAATGCCTCATTCTTTCTAAATAAGTCCCCAACCCCACATCCTTATTTCAGTTCCTTAGGATCCCCCCCAATAATCACAGCCTGTGCACTCCTCTAGATTATAGAGAGCCTAAAGCTGACCTATGGTCAAATGATAAAGAATGCTTGCAGATGATGGCAGAAGGTGAGGTGATTATAGAAATAGATCTAAACAGAAAAGACAAAAAGTGCATTAAAGAATATAGGGTGTAAAACTAAGAAGGCAATGAGCATAAAAATAATCATTATTAATCATTAATGAAATATGTATAAAAGATTAATCCTTATTATTCATTAAATCAAAGGAAACAGGGCTTTCGAAAGGCAATGTGAGCAAAATATGTAATACTGGTAGATTGATATGATCACACAAAATTTATAAACTTTGAAACAATGCCCAAAAATGCATTTACAAATACATAAAAGAACTAAAAAGCAACAGCTTTTTCTTAAAGATAGAAATAAAGGAAAAGAAAAGAAAATTTACAGTTCAGTATTTGAAACGAAAGCAAGAGTTAAAGCCATCAGGCCACATGCAGAGGAAGACATGAATAAACAATTGTCTGCAGTGGTAAATTAAATGGCTAATAGACTCATTAATTTAACTTCACTGTTAAAGAAATGAATGCAAGTAAAGTTTTTAGTATACAACCTTACTGATGTTAAATACAACTGACTTTTTCTCATGTAATACCAAATGTGGGAATGTTTGGCCCATAAAATACTGAGCAAAGTAAAATCTGCTTCCATTGGACAAGACCTTTCCCCTCAATACAGATACAGGCTCAAATAAAGTGGTCTTAAGAAAAAGCCCTTACTTCTACACATTCCTCAACTGCTAATATCCCATTTTTCCCTAATCCCATTTAGTACCATGGAAAAATGTTCTGCTTTTCCTGGAACCAATTTATCCTGCACATTCCCTCTTCTAATTGTGCTTCCAATTCTATCATTTAATTTTCAACAAGGACCCCTGCATAGGTGAGTCCACCTACTTTTTTTTAACATAATAAGTAAATACATTTGTTAATTGTACTAACAGGAAAACAGGCAAGATAATCTCTCAGGGCCAGATTAGGCTTCACTGGCTCTCAAATGATCCCAGGGAAGGTTCTTAGCTTTCATTCTCCCTGACTCTTTTCCTACAATATCCGCTGAGCTTTCAGATTCGCTGGAATGGTGTTTCTGAGAAGAAGGTCTCTGTGTAGATGTCCAAATTTCTCCCCAATGCTTGGTGATGGGACTGAAGCTCCTGGGTCTCCCAAGGAAACTAGCATGTCCCATCCAGCCCATGTTTGCAAAGGATGAGGAACAGCAGCAGAGGAGCTATTTTCACCTTCCCTATAGATGCTCATTAGCATGTTTCCTTGTTACTTCTACCTATGAGCATCATTTCCCTGTAGAACATTTGTCTGGACAGAAAGGAAACTTTTACAACAGTCTATGTTCCCAATAGCCCAAGTCCTGGGTCAGGAGAATCTCATTTCTATGATTTCTCCTCCATGAACTCCCCTGCCTTCCATAGATGTAACCTTCTAGCAACATACCCCATCCATTGACTTAAAGTTCTTTCCAAAGTTCAAGAATTAGGTGTTCACTGGTTTAGGTCCCTTAGCTCTCCAAAGCTCTGACATAGGGTGAATATACAGCCCTTGAAGCTACTTCCAGAAATTTGCTGTTCTCCTCTTCAATAAGGAGGAGAACTGTAATTATTAGATATAAAAACATGGAAACCCCTGATGCTAAATTCTTTTGCTTGGTGACGCATTGTCAAAACATTTAGGAATATCATGCTTGTAACAAAATTACCACCTATTATTTTAACCCTCTTTTATAAAATGTTCATTATAAGAAACATATTTAGACTGTCTTATGCAACAGAGCCTAAGCTTACAAACATAAACGGATAATCTCATTTAATTTTCTTGCATATCCTTGTGTAGTGCACAATTTATTTCTTTAATAGATTCTTATTGGCTCTATAAATTTAAGAATAAACAAGAAATTAAAAACTTTATATATTTTTAAAAGTTTACATTGTAGTAACATAAGAACAATTAAAAATTTGCATTTAAACCATATTTAAGTATACAATTCCCTGCTAATATTTATAGGCACAACGTGTGGCTACAATCAACCTCATTTATCTAAATGTTTCATCACCTTAAATAGAACTGTGCACATATTAAGCAATAACCACTCCCTACCTTGGTCCCTAGTAAAACAATCTACAATTCACATCAAAATGTTTCATATAAGCAAGAAAATACCATATGTGTTTTTTCATACCTTGTTTATTTCTCTCAACATGATGTATTCTATGTTTATCCATGTTGTAGCATGAATCAGAAGTTCCATTCTTTTTGCTGCAGAATAATATTCCATTTGGTGTATAAATCACCTTGGGCAAAAAGATCTCTGGGGACTGGCCATGTTCTGTTTTGGTTTGGGTTCTGGTTCCAAGGATTATATCCTGTTTTTGAAAATTTCACTGAGCCTGAAATATGGCACTTTTTCGTATATGTGTTATACTAAAACACAAGAATGTTTAGAATTTTCATTTGCACATCATTTTTTACTACATCTTTGACATCCATTCTTCCTTAATATTACATGGCTTTCATTTCTATAGGTGCAGCAGCTATTCAAAAATAAAAGGAAAAGGGAGTGAGTGTAGCTTAGTGGTCAAGCACCTGCTACCTATGTATAGGGTCCCTGGGTCAATCTTCAGTATGTCCCAAATAGATAAATTAAATAATCAATTAGTAAATAAAAATACACAAAAATTTAACAACTTAAGAAATTTCCAGAGCTGTTATACCATCCTTGGACTGCCTAACTCTAGACCTGTGATGTGTGGAAAAATAAACAAAAATTTTTTGATGTCATTATTGTGGTGAATTTTCTGTTACTAACAGCAGAATTCTATCCATAACTAGATTCACTCTTCTTGATATATTTTAGAATTATTGTAACATTTCTCGCTAAGAAATGAGCTCCAAGGCTTTAAAAAAAAAATAGATAGCACATACATTTTGTAATAGTCAAATAACAATATTACACTTTATTTTTTAATGACTGTTATACAGAAAGAATGACTTGATGAATTAGAATACCTCCAATATAGAACTACTAGAATAAGGCAAAATCCAAAAACATGACATACGGGAACCACATAAATAAGCTCAATGTGTTATTATGCATAAGATTGTACTAAGTGTTCATGAAATTTGCAATTCAAGTTTCATCAATTCATGAGGCCCCTGCTGATAAACTTAGAGTCTCTAAGTTCCCCCATCTCTCATGAACTCTCTCACTTAGGAAAGGGGCCATGTCTTGCCAAAGGAAGGCACCTAATGCCTGTATCTCCTTCCTTATTTCAGTGTGCCTGTTATTTACTTGCATATCAAATGTGACCTGACATCCACTCCCTGAATTCCCCATGGCCATGTCTGTTGGTTCCACATTCTGCCCAGAGAACACACTCCAACCAGGCTTTGAACTGAGAGGGCTATTGAAGATCACCATCTGCTGGCAGAAGAAGGAAGTACATGTGAGGAAATTAAAAGTGAATTAAGTAAGAGATGTTTTTTCCAGCCTTTACCACCCCAAAGCTCATGGTAGCTGTTCTGCAACCCTTAATGGGTTCATGGCTCAAATTTGAGCAACTAATAGAGACAATTCTGAAGACCCATAAGTGGTTGAACCAAGAATCAAAGAACAGCAGTAACACAGCTCAATGCCACAAAATCCCAACTAAAGGGAAGGAAATTGAACATCAGAGTAAAATCACCGTCATAATCAGATGTCTAGACATCATAAAAAAATTGCAGGCTGTACTAAGAAAATGGAAGAAATGGCCCAAGCAAAGAAATATATCAAAGAGGCAGGTGAAAACAGGATTTAGCCAACTAGTCAACAAGGTTTATACAAATTTCCAAAATCAAATGTGACCTGAACAGGGGAAAACTTTATGATTTCATTAAATGAACATCAAAAATTACTCTGTGGAGCACCTCTCCACTAACTCCCAAGGTCAGGCTACAAATACCTTAGGAGTATGAGAAAAAGAACAAAACATGTGGAAAAAATTCCAGGTGTCATAGCCAAGGTAACCCCAGATTAGTCTAGGGCCATAAAACCCCAAACAGGTATGATAGCACAGCTTGAACAAGCAGAGACTTGCCAGATGATTACAGACCCTTGAAAAGCTTGTCAGAAATCAAGACATCTTAACACCATAGATCAGCTATAATATGAAAAGAAATATGTTAAACTCTTTTTTGGGGAATACTTTATATGCAGCACTAGCTAAACGTTATCATGAGAACAGAATTGAAAGCAATAAGGACAATCAACTGCTTCTTATTTCGAGCCTTCTTTCAGAAATTGGAGGACAGTATTACTGATCATTCTGTTATTTATGAACCCTTTGGATAACTATTGAATAAACGGGAATTCCTTTGAGAGTCCTTTCCATGTAAGCAGAAGATATTGGAAGGATATGCAAGTTTATGCAGGAATACCTCATGACCTTACTCAAAACCCACCATTTTAAGAGGAATTATAGTACAGAATTTCAAGCTCTTCATACATCATCCTTTGATCATGAGTATTGAGTATGGTCTTGAACATAAATGCCAAAAAATGGGTAATGGAGTTTAAAAACAGATTATTCATTCACATGATCTTTACAATATATGACAAAATGTAGAAAAGAGGCAGATATTTTGTTTAGAATAACAGAAAGGGTCTTATTTAAGTCCCAATAAAATATTACAGAACATGCCAACCGGTCCTGAACATATGACATAAATGCTTAGACACACAGACGCCAAGATTTCTTACTAAATATCTGGATATGTCTCTTTCAAAACAATTATTTACTTTAGTAATACAGTGTATACTTGAATGGTTTATTTCATCATATTTGAGTTCATATCTGCTGAATGAAAGATTTGGTTCCATGGAGTGTTCTTAGATTCACAATTTTAGGCTCTGAGGATTTGAGCCCTGAAATCACAGGCAATTAGTTCAGCTCTAAGAAAAATGACCCTTGTATGACTTCTCTAGAATGAATCTCCTCAGAGACCTTTTATATCTTTATTCCTCACACTGTAGGTGATGGTGTTCAACATAGGAATACCATGTGGTATATCACCAAGGCTAATACACATGCATTGTTCATTGTGCATAGCAGAACTCGCAAACTCACCCACATCATATAGGAAAATAAGGAGACAATTACAGGTAAGATGAACAGGTAGAAAATGTTTCATACTTCCACTGAGCCAATGAGAATGCATGTATGGAGGAAGAATCTTAAATTAATAGTAAAGGATTCCAGTGAGGGGACCACCAGCCAGCAGACAAGCTGCAAAGTACATCACTATATCATGATGAAACCATCTGATTAAGGCCACAGAAAAAGAGGTGGGTTTCCAGGTGTGTACAAAAGAATAGTTACAACATGAACAAACTTTGTATCTTGGAAAACAGGATACTTATAATCCAGGATACCAAAGCCAGCAGTATACTTAAATGTATTTGATATGCCAAGAAACTCCATCTAAAATGTTGAGTAAATGTTCCATGGTGAGATCAATTAATGATGAGAGTCAGAACCAGGGAGAAAAAACAGGATTGGAGGGGATAAACATGCATTTTATAGGTCCCTCCAAGGTAAAAAATTACCATAAAATAAACACCTTTCTATTTTGGCCACTTCACACATGGGGAAAAAATTGCTCAAAGATTAGAGTTAGAATAGGACAATTTCTTTAATGGTCATTTTGAAGAAAAATTTCTCAGGACCCAGAAATCTTAAATATGCCTACTCCTTCTCTCACCTACAGCTTAAAGGTACCAAGAAGAAGGGAATTCAACTTTACTCTTAGAGGGAATGTATGCTTGGCACCACTTCCCTGCTTTTCCTAGAGGCTGAGCTGAACCCATCACACAGAATGGAAAGGACCCAGGGAAAAAGAAGCTCGGGGAAGGCCATCTGAGGGTCTGCTATGGGAATCTGATATGGAGGCAGGCAGCATTCTCAGAACATGATGTCTAATGGGACAAGCTATGTTATCACAATGGTGAGTCCATCACCTTAAAGATTGCACACAGTCGTGCAGTCCTCAATACCAACTTTTGTGTCTCTCTGGTCTAGAAGACAATCCTAAGTGTCTCTCTTTGTATAAACTTGCCTTTTCTTAAATCACAACATCTCTCAAGTGTTTCTTATCCAGCTATCTTAGAAATTTTTCTATTTTCATTAAAAGTTCCTCCAATCTACCCACTCATGGATCCTCCTTTATTGATTATCTATAAAATCTCACTCAAGCGTTCATTCATTTGTTCAAGAAACATTTTCTTGAATCCAGTGTAATTAACACTTGCAAGCATTCCACACATCTTCTGTGTGATGTGTGAAATGTTAATTCAGTTACTTAATATTTCTCTGCCCCAGTTTTCACTTTTGTAATGAGGGTAATGGTAGTATCTACATCACAGGATGTTTATAAGAATTAAATGGAAGAAAATGCATGGGAAATCACTACTAGAGTGTGTAAGACCAACCTGGAACCTACAAATGTTCATTAATGTATTTGGTACACCACTGTAAATACATAATCATCTGTTAAATCAAAAAAATTGTGATGATAAAAAAATGAGCTCATGCAAACCAAACACAGCATAGCGCTTGCCTCATTGTGATGTCAATAGATTTTAGCTATTATTAACTCTCATTTCTTATTTACATATTTCCATTCTCTGTTCCAGGAGTTTAATATTTTTGTTAATATTTGAAATGATTCTTCTCTGTTTTAAATTCTCTAAAAGAATTTAACAGTATATCTGAATGTGACTTTTTCATCACTTGTACCCACATATTCATAATTGTCTAATAATGAGAGGAGACTTTTGAATAATGTAAAAAAGAGTTCCCATGATAAAGAATATATTCTGGAACTAGATGGAGGTGATGGTAGCACAACAAATGTAGGCCATTTTATCTTTTTTTTTTTTTCACCGGGAGGTCCCAGGGATCGAACCCGGGTCCCTCCACATGGGAGATGGACGCCCAACCAGTTGAGCCACATCCGACCCCTAAAAAGGAGTATCTTTTTTTTTTTTTTTTAACAAATGTAGGCCATTTTTTTTTTTTTTGGTTAATATTGTTTTATTTTATTTTATTTTATTTTGCCAGGAAGTCATTTATTGGAGGGCACAGGTTGGGTGAGGGCAGTGCTGGCAAAGCCCTCATGAGTGCAGGGCCCGCCACTTGTCCAAGGGGCCACGATTGGGGATGTATTTCACCCCACAGCCATCCAGGATGAGGCGCTTCTCGGCCACCATGTCTTCGAATTCGTCAGCATTGAACTTGGTGAAGCCCCACTTCTTGGAGATGTGGATTTTCTGGCGGCCAGGGAACTTGAACTTGGCCCTGCGCAGTGCCTCAATCACATGCTCCTTGTTCTGAAGCTTGGTGCGGATGGACATGATGACTTGGCCGATGTGGACCCGGGCCACCGTCCCCTGAGGCTTTCCAAAGGCATCTCGCATACCCGTCTGGAGCCTAGATTGGGGATGGCACGAGATCATACAGGACCATCAACAGGCAAGGGCTGTCTCCAAGGTCCCTTAGGGCAACCTGTACAAGCAGTAGGCCGCGTACACTACCAAGGAGGCTGCTGTCCGCAGCCACTGCACACTGGACCCCCACGGGGAGAGAGAGACGGTCAACTTAATTAGCTGCAGGAAATGTAGGCCATTTTAAATCAGCATATACCATTCAGAACTGTGTGGGAGACAGTGTGGTCTACGATGTGAACTGTGGTCTATGCTTGTTGGCAAGGTGCCAAGATGTGTATATCCATTGAGGGTGATCAGCCACACTGATGAAGGATGTTTATGTGGGATTTTGTGGGAGGTGTGGGAGGTGGGGAATGTGGGAATCCCTGTATTTTCTGTGTAATATTTAGGTAATCTAAGCACCTTTATATATATATATATAAGTGTATTGAGCATAGATGTCCAGGTTTTGGCACACACAAGAAAGGCTGTAGATAAATAATGATGTCAAACATTGTTCAGGATGCTTAGCTCTTGGAGGTTTACAGCATTTGCTATAAATCCTCTGTTTTCCTCTTGCCTGGTGTGCCATGACTCTGGGACCCTGCATTTTTCTCCAAATAGTGAATTTGATTTAACTGCAATCAAAGAATGTTTTAGTTGCTAAAATTTTGTATGTCTATTCTATGGGAGAACTTCATTGATAACTAGTAGCCAATGTGTGTGCTGTAAGTTATGCTTTAGTCTAGACACACTGAATATATTGTCTAAATTTGTGCTGTCTAATAGAATAACCATATACTCATGTGACTGTGGAGCACTTCAGATGTGTCAGGTCTGAATTGAGGTCTGCTATAAATGTAAAATACATACTGGATTTTGAAGACATAGTATTAAAACATATATATGATATCTCATTAAAAAACAAACAAACCACTGAACTGCACATTTCAAAATGGCTACTGAATTTTACAACTCTGCTGGGTTTCAACTACCCTTCTAGAATCTTACTCACAAAAAATAGGTATTCAGCTGACAGTACATCATCTGCAAATGTTGAAAAGTTTCTTTTCCAGTACTCATATCTGTTGTTTATTTTACTCATTGCATTTCACTGATAGAATCTTCCAGCATTCTTTTAAATCATATTAGTGTCATAGACTTAATATTTCTTCCATATTTGAGAGGAGTTCTATTGCTCCTGCCATAGGACCCCACCAGGTCATTTTGGGAGGTATTTTTCATTTACTTAATTCTTTCCTTAGTGATTTATCTGTTATTTTCCACTCCGAATTGACTTTGGACACATATATTTTCCAAAAATGATTCCTTTCCTGGAGACTTTCAAATTTTGTCATGAAGATAAAAGTAAGATTGTTTTTCCAAATGTAGTATTTTCTAAAATCGGTGACAATTTGTTTCATTCTTATTTTAATGTATTTCTGCTCAATCTCTCTCTGTTTTCCAATGTGAATCGACTTTTGACTACTTTTCTCTAATTGTTGGTTTTTGCCTAAGAATTTGCTGTGATTTCTTTTTTGGTTTTATGACTTTTCTGCCTTTTAATTCATTAACTTCTGGTTTTATCTCTACAATTTACTCCCATCTTCTTTGCCAATGTTTGTTTTGTGAAACTTTTATCAATAATACTATCAAACTTTTAAAATTTTCTTTTCTAAAACTAGAATGATTATGTGCTCATTAGCACTTGAAAGCAATATTCTGAGAAAATGAATCTAAAAATCAAGATTAACATTACAACTTAGAGATGATCATTTTTAACAACTTGGTGTAGCCTGTTGCAGATATTTTTCCATTGGACATTGGCAAATATGTGTTTCTGTATAAAATATCTATGTCCTAATTTAAATTCTACATCCCAGAGTGGCAGACCAATTATCCACTTGTAGCAGTATATGACTGTTAGGTTTCCCCACCTAATAGGATTTTGCATTATTACTTTTTAAAAGGACATTTTAAAACCTTTGGTAAAGATGTCATCTTTTTTAAAATTTCATTTTCATACAATAATAGTGTGATGAAAAAATTTTTCAAACATTTATACCCTCATGTACACCTCCTTTGTGAGTTGCTAATATCCAATTCCAATTGTGCTAAATATAACATTTCTGCCTTTGAGAATGAGGAGATTTGAGCAGATTATATTTTGCATTTTAATTTTACTGCATGGTATATTTTCACATTGAGTTTTTCAATATCATGGCCCAATTTATCATCTTTTCCTCTCTTATTGTACCAAAGACTTTATATTCAGAAAAGACTATTCCTTTTTAAGACTATAGCTATGCAGAAATTTATATATCTCTCTATTCATCTATATTTTCTTCTAACAGCTAGTATTTTCTCTTTTTCAACATTTGTTTGAAATTTATTTAGGAATACAAAGATAGAGTTTAACCTTATGTTTTCCTAAAGAGTGAATAAGACATTTAATACTTTTCATAAATTAAAAATACTCCTCTAAGATAATTAGGGATTAAAAATATTCAAGTTAACATGACATAAAATAATATATCCTAAATCATGGTGAGCATCAATTTAAATATAAATTCTAGGTGTTACTTCCTTTCAAATCATAAAGTAAAAGACCATTGCCACCCTTTCCGTTGTTCTTGAAATTGTCTGGAATTCCAAACCATTGCTATATGATTTAAAAGAGAAATGACTATTATGAATTATATGAAATCATGTTATATATAAATTATTGGGAGAAAATAGATGTATTTGAGAAAATTGTTAAAATAATAAGAAAATCCAGAAGGCTAACATGATATGATAAATATAAAAAAGGCAAATTATTTTCTAATGTAATTGCAATATCATGGACATAATGGAGGGAGGAATCTAATCTTTACTGACATTAGTCCTAAAATAATGTTAACAAAAAATGAGCATGATTTTCATAAACAATATTAGAAGAATGTTTGCAAAAATGGTGCTTAAATACCTAGAGCAAATTTTGTATTACTGGAAGAGGAATGTGAACTTAAATGAAGTTATCTCTTTATAAGTTAATTTACATCATAATGGAATCTTCATTAAAATTCCAAATATATTTTCCTTGCAGGTGGCGAGATATTTCTGAATTCATCTAGTAGAATGAAAGAATGAAATAATGAAATTATGATAAAATACTAGCTAGGTTTCTCTATTCAACATTTAATATATTGTAAAGATAGATAATTAAAAATAAGGACAAAAAGATATGACAGCTTGTTCACTGTAAAAGCATAAAAGTCATGAAACAGATAATCATTTTTAAGAATGTGTTCAAAGAAACACTGGCGCTTAATTACTGAGCACAAGAGTTTTACGCATTGATTGAAGAGAAAACATGCTAATGCAAAATAGAGACAACTGCATATACTAGGGAGGGCATATAAGAACTTTATACTTTCTGTATGATTTTTCTGTAACCTTACAACTGTATTATAAAAAATTAATTAAAATTAAACAAACCATTTCATATCATTAAGAAAACCTTGAGGAAATGTCCACAAACAGGTGGTACATAAATAGACTGTGCCACTTTCATATGGTAGAATATTTTTAATCTGATGAACATTGGATTATATTGGAAAATGTTCATTAGATTTTCCTATGTGAAAGAGGACATTCTTTATTTAGTCTCAGTTTCCTTTGAAATTATATCAGAAAAACCATCATATAAATGAAATGTAAATAATGATTAATCATTAGAGTGGATATCAATTTTCAGCCATATGATTGGTAAAGGCCTCAGAGAATGCAACATGCACAAATGATTCAAAGTTAGAACAAAGAAAGAAGGAAATTTTTAATGATTGGAGAGATCTGTACTGGATTTGGGGAATTTCCATTCCAAAATCAATGAACTATAAGGCCAATAGCAGCCATATTTTACTATGGAAAGTAATGATAGTATTTGGGTGCTAAGCAAACATTACAGCATTAGATTCCAGGTAGCAAAAGGAGCCAAAATTTGTGATAAAATGAGAACCAATTATTAGACAAGATGTATGGCAAAACAAACAAACAAACAAACAAAAAACCACACTACTGAGATTATGATATTGTTTTGATGCTGGAAAAAGCCAGTTTTCCTCTTTTCAGGACAAACCCAGCCATTCCATGGAAAGAGGAAACAAAACAGAAGTTGTAAACTTTCTCCTCCTGGGATTTGCAGAGGAGCAGGACCTGCAGCCTCTCCTTTTTGGTCTGTTCCTGTGTATGTATTTGGTCACTCACACAGAGAAACTGCTCATCATCCTGGCCGTCATCTCAGACTTCCACCTCCACACACCCATGTACTTCTTCCTCTCCAACCTGTCTTTGGCATAAAAGACATCAGTTTGATATCAGTTTCAGTTCAAACTCCATCCAAAAAATGCTGCTGAGCATACAGATGTCAGACATCAGGACACGAGAACCAGCAGGATCTTGCCTGTCTTGAAGTGCTCCTTCTGCACAAACATAAAATCCCACACTTTTATTGTAAACTTCCCGAAGTCCTGAAGCCCACCTGTTCAGACACTCACATCAATAACATATTAATGTATTTTGGAGCTACTGCTACAGGTGATTCTCCTCTTATTGGGATCTTCTTTTCCTCTTCTCAGAATGTCCATTTTGAGAATTTCATCAGCTGGTGGTATGTATAAAGGCCTTTCCACATACGGGTTTCACCTGTCCATTTTCTCCCTATTTTATGCCACAGGCATTGTCTTCTACTGGAGCTCTGAAACCACACTATTCTCTAGGACAATGTGGTAGTCTCAGTGATGTATGCCTTGGTCAACTTTATGCAGAACCCCTTCATCTGCAGCATTTGGGATAAGGACATGAAGGGAGCCCTGGGGAGGTTGCTGTGTTAGGCAAGCCCCTCTCTATTATGGAGCCATTGGAGAATGAACTGCCATTAATAGCAGAGATCAAAATTCTGAGAAAAATATATTTTTGGAGGTGGTTACTTTTTTTTTTTTTAAAGATTTTTATTTATTTATTTATTTATTTATCCCCTCTTATGCTTGTGCTTGCTGTGTCCATTTGCTGTACGTTTTTCTGTGTCTGCTTGTCTCTCCCTTTGTTGGGTTGTCCTGCTGCATCAGCTCACCGCACCACATGGGCTGGCTTGCCTTCACTAGGAGGCCCTGGGAATCGAACCCGGGGCCTCCCATACGGTAAACGGGAGCCCTACCAATTGAGCCACATCTGCTTCCCAGGTAGTGACTTCTTAAACCTTATACCCAAAGAGCAAGCAATGAAAGAAGAATGAATACATAGGCACTCTTCAAATTTATACACATTTGTGCATCAAAGAACTTTGTCAAGATGGTGAAAAGGTAGCTTACTCAAAGTGAGAAAATATTTGGAAACCACATATCCAGTAAGGGTTTAATTTCTGTGTTATAAAAATAGATCATACAACTCAATTAAAGAACAAGCATTCCAATTAACAAATATGGAAAAGATTTAAACAGACATTTTCCAAAGAAGAAATACAAGTGGTGCAAAGCACATTAAAAATTGGTCAATATCATTATATATTAGGAAAATGCAATTAAATCTACAGTGGTTACACTTATGCATGTCTCGGCAAGATCTCATTGACTACCACGATAATGAGTGCCACAAACAATGCTGCTCATGAGGAATCTAGAAACACTGAGTCACTAAAGGCAGGACAGACAATTTCAAGAATTTGACATCCTGTTAATGGACCTTATTTGGAATATATGCTCCTCAGTGTAACAGAATTAAAGTCATTTATAATTGTCCTACAAATGGCTCTTCTACCCCTTTTATTTGAACCTATAATTAGCACTATTGTTGTTAAATATATGCTCCAGAGACATAAATTTTGCATTTGTTCATATGACAGTTGAGCACTGAATCTCAGCAGAGTCTTAATACCTACTCAACAGATCACCGGACTCACTCAGGACAAATAACAAATGGATGAGATGTACAAAACCCATCCCAGGAAGCAGAGACTATCTGCAGTTGCAAGCAATACAAGTGCATCCATCTGATCCATGGGATCTAAGCTCTCTCTCAATTGGAGATAGGGTGGACATCACCAACCCAAAATTCTCAAGTCTGAGGGATGAACAAACATAAGAGGGGAAAGCCACTGTGGACTAAAGCAGATTTATGATTTTCTAGCAATGAATAAGCTTGTATTACTGATATAAAAATAGTGGTTTGCTGAGATTCTGAGGGGAGGAAAAGGAAAGGGAAGAACAAGTACAATATTTTGGGGACATTGGAATTATCCTGCATGACAATGCAATAACAGATAAGGGCCATTATACATTTTATAATAACCTATAACATTGTGTGGGGCAAAGTGTAAACTATAATGTAAACTATATTCCTTGGTTAGTACAATACTTCAATATGTTTTCACCAATTGTAACAAAGGTACCACACTAGCGAAAGATGTTGTTAATATGGGAAAATGGGAGAGGGGGAAGTGTGGGGAATATGGGATTCCCCTATATTTTAATATATTTTATCACAGAAGTTGTGAACCTAGAAAACAATCATGCAAGTGTCTAGAATTCTCATACATCACTTCAAAATGCACCACACTCTATTAGAATATTTGTTAAAGATTATGTGATGATATCAGCAGAATAACTAACTATGGTCCATAGAGTACATTTGGCATATTTTTCCATACACCACTTTTATTAACACAGTACATCTTTGGCATTGATGCAAAACACTAAGTATTGCTGTCAACTACAGTCAATAGGTCATATCAACTGCAATTCCCCCATGTCCTCCACACTCTGACCACCCCACAACAGAGATGCACATCAATTTTGTTAATCTTCTTAAAAAAACAACTTCTGGTTTTGTTAATTCTCTCTATTGCTTTTTTTTTTTTTTGTTCTCAAATTCATTTATTTCTGCTCTGGTCTTTGTTATTTTATTCCTCCTACTTGCTTTGGGAATAGTTTACTGTTCTTTTTATAATTCCTCCAGATGTGTATTAAGGTAATTGATTTTAGCTCTTTCTTATTTAAAAAAAATCAATTTTATTGATACATATTAATAAAGTATACATTGCATCCAAAGTGTGCAATCACTGGTACTTGGTATAATCACATAGTTGTGTGATCATCATGTCATTCATTACTGGAGCATTTTCATTATTTCAGTAATAATAATAATAAATTAAAAACAGACAAACATACAAACAAGAAAATCCTCACCTCTCAATCTCTCTGTTTCTCCTGCTGTACATAGCTACTGTTTCTGGTTATTCTTAGTCAATAATTTATTTGCTATTAAGCTCTTTTATTGAGATATATTCACATAAAATATGATCTATCCAAAGTCTATAATCAATGGCTTTTAGTATAATCACAATTTTGTACATTCACCTCAAAAATTTTAATATTATTTCATTACTCTAAAAAGAAGACTCCATAACACTTAGCATTCCTTCTGCAGACCTACATAATCTAATTTAAGTTTTATAAATTGATTTATATTTACATTTTATAAAAATGGAATCATTCAATATGTAGTACTCTGTGTCTGGTCTCCTTCATTTACTATAATGTTTATTTGTTTTTTTTCTGATATTAACAGATTGTAGTATTAACTTGCATTTGTTCAGCTTCAAAGAAAAATAGTCATATATTCAATTCTACCCATATTCATATTTCACATAATTTATTTAGTTCATAATAGGGCAATCATACAGTTTATCCTTTTGTTCTAGCTTGTTTCACTCAATGTAATATTCTCCAGGTTCATCCATATGGTCATATGTTTCATGACTTTATTTCTCCTTACCACTGCATAATAGTCCATCATGTGTATACTCCACAATTTCTTTATCCATTCATCAATTGATGGACACCTGGGTTGTGTCCAACTTTTGGTTATCATGAATAAAGCTGCTATGACCATCAGTGTACAGATGTCTATTCATGTCACTGTACCCAGTTCTTCTGGGTATATACCTAGGAATGGTATTGCCGGGTCCCATGGAAAGTTTATATTCAACTATCTTAGGAAATGCCAAATAGACTTCCACAATGACTGTACCATTCTACATTCCCACCAACAGCGAATAAGCATTCCTATCTCTCCACATCCTCTCCAACATTTACAGTATTCTGACTTTTTATACCAGCGAGTCTAATAGGTGTGAAATGATATGGCATTGTAGTTTTGATTTGTATTTGCATAATCGCTAGTGATGTCGAAAATTTTTTCATTTGTGACTTTGCCATTTTCGTTTCTTCTTAGGACATTTGCCGTTTCAAGTCTTTTGCCCATTTTTTAATCGGATAGTTTTACTTTTAATTATTGAATTATGTGATCTCTTTGTATAGCATGCATATTAAGCCCTTATCAGAAATGTGATTGTCAAATAATTTCTCCCATTGAGTCGGCCCCCGTTTCACCCTTTTGTCAAATTCCTTTGAGAAGCAAAAGTGTTCAGTTTTGAGTAGGTCCCAACTATCTATTTTTCTTTTGTTGATAGTATTTTGGTTGTAACTTTCAATAAACTACTGCTAACCACAAGATCTTTAATATGTGTTCTTATATTTTTCTAGAAGTTTTATGGTTGTCACTTTTATATTTAGGACCATGATCCATTTTGCATTAATTTTTGATTATGGTGTGAGAGAGGGTCTTCTTTCTTTCTTTTGGACATGGGTATCCTGGGCTCCCAGCACCATTTGTGGAATGAACTGCTCTGGCACATCTGGGAGGGCTTTGACTGCCTTGTCAAAAATCACTTGATAGTAAATATGAGGGTCTATTTTTGAGTTCTCAGCGTAGTTCCATTGGTCAATGTGTCTGTCTTTATGCCATTACAATGCTGATTTACCACTGTCACTAAGTAATATGCTTTAAATTCCAAAAGTTAACATCCTGCAAGTTTGTTCTTTAAGATCTTTCAGTCTCTTCAGGACCCCTTATCCTTCTAAATAAATTTTATAATTGGTTTTTCCACTAATGCAAAAAGGCTGTTGGGAATTTGTTGGGATTGCATTGAATTTATAAATCAGTTTGAAGAGAACAGACATCATAATGATATATAGACTTCCAATCCATGGACACCGAATGTCTTTCCATTTGTTTAAGTCTTTTTCAGTTTCTTTTAGCAATGTTTTGTAATTTTCTGTAAAAAGGTTCTTTATGTACTTGGTTAAGTTTATTCCTAAATATGTGATTTTTTTTGGTTGCTATTATAAATGGAATTAAATCAGCGGTGTTAGTTTTCCTCACTATAATGTGTTACCATTGAATCTATCCATTTCCACACATTACAATCAACCTTATTAAAATTCTACATATATTAAGTAATTAAGTATCATATCCCCGCTTTCACATCTCATTCTATTTCCTAGTAAACAATACTATAGATTTTAACTCCATGAGTTTACTCATCATATTTATTTCATATTCATGAGACCGTACAGTATATGTCTTTTTGTGTTTGGCTTATTTCATTCAACATAATGTCCTCAAGTTCATCCGTGTTATCCTATGAATCCTGATTACATTTCTTCTTAAAGTTGAACAGTATTCCATTGTATGTATATACCACATTTGCTTTATCCATTCAGAGGTTGAAGGACATTTGGGTTGTTTCCATCTTTTAGCAATTGTGTATAATGCTGTTATCAACATCGGTGTGTGAATATCTATTTGTATCCTTCCTTTCAGTTTTTCTGAATATAATCCTAGGAGCGGGATTGCCAGACCTTTTGGCAGTCTTATATTTAACTTCCTGAAGAACTGCTCAACTCTCCTCCACTGAAGTTGTCCCATTCTACAGTCCCACCAACATTGAAGGAGAGTTCTCATTTTTCCACATCCTCTCCAGCAGTTGAAGATATATTTATTTTTAATAACGGATGTTCTGTAAGGTGTGTAATGATATTTCACCATAGTTTTGAACTGCATTTCACTAATAGCTAATGATGATGAACTTTTTTTCATATGTGTTTTGTGCATTTGTATTTCCTTTTTGGAAAAATGTCTATTGATGATTTTACAAATTTTTTAAATGAGTTGCTTGCCTTTTTATTGTTCAGTTGTATGATCTCTTTATATGTATGTTTACAATTTCTTCAGTATGTTCTATCAGTGTCTTCTTAATATCCTTAGTCTCTTCCTTCATTTCCTTCAGTTGATCCATGATATTTGTTTGGACAGCTTTGATTTAGTTGTTAGAGTTCTACATCTCTTCCTGGTTTTCAGTTTGTTCATTGGACTGAACCATGTCTTCCTGTTTCTTAGTATGGTTTGTAATTTTTTGTTGCCCTCTGTTCATCCTTTTACTTTGATGGATTTATTCGGTTAATTAGCTTCTTTCTTTACTCTATGGTTTTATTTAATTGCTGTTTTTATGTGTGTAAGTTTTCCCTTTGACACTTTGTTCTTATTCTATTTCATTGCTGTTGTCTATGTTCACTTGGAGGAAAAAAATTAGGGTCAGGGAAAGTGGAGGTAAGAAAAGTAATAGGATAATAGTAATTGTTAGAAGAGGAACATTTTAAGACCTTGGAAAATGAATAATTAACTCATGTAAGTTGTGTAGAGTAATAGGAATAGAAAAGTGGGGTACCAACAATGAAATGGGAAACCAAACAGAGAAAAATATATAGACTGAATTAAAAGGCCAGTATGATGAGGAGAGAGGGAAAGAGAAAAGACAAAAAGAAAAAAAGTTAATAAAAGAAAGAAAACAAGATAGATGAGGTAGAAATAAAAACCAGAAAAATTGGGGACTAAACAAAGAGAGGCGGAATGTAAGAACAACAACGGAAAGCAGAAGATAGAATGATGAAGGGAGGAAAAGAGATAGCCTTGGGATACAAAATCGGTATACACACAAAAGGGGAAATCAAGGAAGAAGGAACAGAGTAACCAAGAATCAAGCCAGCAGCACCTTGAGGAATTTATCTCTTCATCCGGCTCCCTCCAGATAGGTGCGCTGAGCCTCCTACTCTGTGGGTTCCCAAAAGAGCTCACTCAGGCAGGATCTTGCACTTATTCAGCTGTTTTTTTGTGAGAGAGATTTGTCTATGTTCCTTTGAAAGAAAAAAAAATTGGGACCAGATAAAAAGAAAGACATAGGGAGATAAAAGGAATAATAGCAATCGTATTAGTAAAAGGCAGGAGAGCAAACGTACATGATCTAGGAAATTGAAAAATTAACATGAGTAAGAAACACAGAGGAATGAGATTAGGAAAGTGGAATCGAAACAATGAAACAAGAAACAGAACAGAGAAACAAATATATAGAATGAATTAAAATGCTGGAATGGTGAGAAGAGGGGAAAAGAAAACAAAGAGAGAGAACAAAAAAAAATGTGAAAAAAGAGTATTAAAGAGTATTAGGGGAGAGAAAGATAAATGTAAACAAGAAAAATTGGAGACCAAATAAAAGAGGTGGAATGAAAGAACAACTATGGAAAACAAAAGGTATAAAGATGAAGGAGTGAAAAGAAGTAGCGTAAGTAAAATAGATCTGTAACCAAAAAAAAAAAAAAAAAAAAAAAATAAAAGAAAAAGCAAAAGTAAACAAGCAGAGAAAGAAAGGGAGGAGATACAAAACAAACAAGAAACAAGACAGCAGCCACTCATTTCTTAAAAAAAAAAAAAAGGAGATAGAAGAAAAAATAATAAACACGGAAAAAACAGCTTTCTTTTTCAGACCTCTAAGGATCTTCTCAGGCTGCTGGTGTTCCTCAATCATTCACCCTGCAGCCTGCCCTCTGAAAGTTTTTAACTGGGTTTTAGTGAGTAAAGTATGGGAAATAAAAGAAAATGAACTTTTTTTTTTCTTTTTTAAATAAGAGATCCAATTAAAGCTAATACAAAGAAAATGCCTATATGTTCCCTGTCATAAAGTTTCAGCTAGATGCCAGATAACCTGGTGGATTGTTTCTTAAGGAATAGCCAGGATTGAAACAAGGACTTCCTATGTAATAGGCAGGAATTCTCCAGCTGAGCTATTCTCAGTCTTTGGGTTGATTAGCCTTTCAGAAGCCTATCAGCCCCTTTTCCCTAGGGCAGGTTTGATCCCCTGTAGTCAGCTGGAGTATTGCTGGTGCTGATTGCTGCCTGTCTCTATCTCCTCTCTGATGTAAATTCTTTCTTTAACTAGGTGGCTGGGCATGACCATCAGCCTGGGACAATCTACCTCCCTTTTCTGGGTCCCTTCCAATACTCAAGGGGGGCCCATCTGGCTAACCTCACTTCAGAAAATCACTCTCCAGTCTCCCAGACCCTTCTTCCTCATAGGGAATCTGCCAGCACACACCTGTTTGGAGCAGGGGGCCAGGGTCTCCACCTAGTCTGTCTGCCCTGTGGGCCGGATATATGGGCCCCTTCCAGTCACTGTGGTAAGCAGCCTCTGATTATTCTTGGTTCCCCTATCTGCCCAGTACCCTACTAGATGACTCAGAGCACTTCCTGTGGAGGTAGATGTCTGCTCTACTATCAGAACAATTCGCCAGGAGATTTACCCTTGCTTAATATCTTGGGGGTGGGGGAGGGGAGCCCTTCCCAGTGGCCTGGAGGTTTAATAACTCAGGATTACTTGTTTGGGCTTCTTTGTGTCTCTGACCATTGCTCTTTTGGGAGTTGGTAAGTAGTATCCTGGTTTGCTGTGCCCCAAAGCAGGTCCCCATGGCAGCCTTTGGCTTTTTCTTTGTTGTTTTAGTGAGAGCTAAAATGTATATTTCTACCCATCAGCCATTTTCCCACATTCCCTCCATTTATCTCTTTTTTTTCTTTCATTGCTTGCGCTTTGGGTGTAAAGTTTAAGAATCCACTACTTTCACAAGCTCTTGAGGGTGTTTCCTTCCAGTTTCTTCTGGGATTTTTATGGTTCTAGGTTTGATATTTAGGTACATTACCAATTTTGAGTTACTTTTTGTATAAAATACTAGTTAGGGGTCATCTTTCTTTATTTTGGATTTGGATATGCAGTTCTCCCAGCACCATTTGTTGAAGAGATTGTTCTGTCCCAGCTGGGTGGGTTTGACAGGCATCACAAAAATCACTTGACCATAGATGTGAAGGTCTGTTTCTGCACTCTCAACTTGATTCCATTTGTCAATATGTGTATCTTTATGTCAGTACCATGTTGTTTTTACCACTGAAGCTGATTAATATTGTAATGGAGATTTTTAAACATAGTAACCCTGATGGAAATTCCTAAGGCCCACAAAACCTGCTTAAAACAATACCCTGGATATGCATCCGTGCCTGACCAATCACACCACCATGGAGATGGCAAAACCCACCCTAGTAAAGATTGACCCAGACCCCCTTAAGGCCGATGCTAATCGCAAAAATTAGCTTCTGTAATATTGCTTGCTTGCTCTGCTGGAAATGGACAATTGAAGCTGCCCCTCACCCTTTCAGGCGCAAGAAAATTAATGCTTTGTTTTAATCAACTAATCTGCTATCTGAACACAAAGAAAAGTTGTTTTATCATGCTGACCCTGCTAAAATTCCCTATAAAAACCCACCGCAGGAAGCCGGGGGTTGCTTCTCTCCATACTGCTGGAGGAGGCCCCGGCCGGCCAGAAATAAAGGTTCCTCTCCTAAACACATTTTCTGGGTGCTGAGTTTCTCTCTGGATGAAGTGTCCCACTTCATTTGGAAGCCCCAGCGAGATTGAGTAGAGCTGGCTGCACTGAGGATTTCAGGGGAAGGCCTCTGAGAAACATTTCTCAGCCCCAGAAACACCTCAGTCTGGCTAAGACACTCCGAGAGAAATTTGGCAATTCGGTTTGAGGAACCTCCTGGTCTGTCCTGGTGAGTCTGGATCCAGCGGGGGCTGCAGGGCTGCTGGACGCGGCTCAAATCCCTCAGCCAGGCCAGCCGGTGAGATGTCACCTGTGGCCACTGGGTAGTCTACACGGGGTAGATTACATAGGTGTGTTAAGTGTTAATTCTGTCTTGTGTCCTGCTTGTTAAGCCTGTCTTGTGTTCCGTTGTACTCGTACTTGTCACTATGGGTCAGTCTGCTTCTTCTTGTCCTAAGACTCCCCTTAACTGCTTTCTTAAGAATTTTCAGGAGGTCAGAAAGGCAGCAGCTGGATATGGGGTCAAGGTCAACCCCAGGACTCTTCGGACTCTCTGTGAATTGGAATGGCCAGCCTTGGAAGTCAGGTGGCCCTCTGAAGGGAAACTGATACCCGAAAGGGTTAAAATCTTGTCTTGTAGGTTGTGCGTTCCAGCCCGTGATTCAGCTCCCCGAGAAACCCCACACTAAGGACCCGGAAACCACCCCTAGTACCCACAAGCCCACTTGGGATTATTGTCATCAGCTGTAGGTCCTATTCACCTCTGAAGAAAGAGACAGGATCCGAAGGGAGGCAATAAAGACCGTTTTAGGCCATGACGGCCGGCCTACTACAGATCCTGCACGTATCGAAAGGGTTTTTCCCTCTACCTGCCCTAAGATGAACTACAACTCAGACCAAGGTAAGGAGGCTCTTGAGCGTTTCCGCCAGACTCTTTTGTGGGGCCTTCGAGCCGCCGCCGGGAAGCCCACTAATCTTTCAAAGGTAAGCAAAACTACCCGAGAGCCCAATGAGTCACCCTCAGCCTTTTTAGAAAGATTAACGGAAGCCTATCAGAATTATACTCCAATAGACCCTGAAGCTCCTAAAAACCGTAGGGCAGTTAATATAGCGTTTGCCACTCAGTCAGCTCCTGATATCCAAAAAAAGAGGTTGGAAGGGTTTGAAGGGAAATTACTTTCTGAATTAATGGAGGTGGCTCAGAAGGTGTTCAACAACAGAGAAGACGTGGACACCGTGAAAACTAGGAAAGTAGCCAAAGTTCTATTAAGTACCATGTCGGGTGAAAACCCACGAACCTTTCCGCCTCGGGGAGCAGCAGGGAGCCTAAGAAAAACAGGACAAAGCAGACCTGGATTAGCTAAAAATCAGTGTGCCTATTGTAAAGAAAAAAGGGCACCGGAAAAATGCTACCCTTAACAGATTGACGGGGCTGGGGCTCTTCAAGCCCCCGAGAGCCCATGGAAAAATTAAAAGTTGGGGGCAGTCCAGTTGAATTCTTGGTCGATACAGGAGCTACATTCTCCTCATTAAAAGCTGACCCAGGACCATATGTGGCTAGACACACCCTAATCCAAGGAGCTACTGGAAACATGGAATCCTGTACCTGGACCACCTCCCGAGCCGTGGACATAGGAAAAGGTACTGTTACACACTCTTTTCTAGTTTTGCCTGACTGCCCATACCCCTTGCTGGGCCGAGACTTGTTACATAAACTACAAGCCACCATCTCCTTCCGGGACGGTGATGCTAAGCTGATTTTTGGTATGCAGCCACAGACTCTTATAGTCACTTGCCCCATCTCAGAAGACACTGAGGGGCAGTCTGCCAACAACTGGTTGCTGCAAGAATTCCAACGTCTAGTTCCAGGGGTGTGGGCAAAAACAAACTCCCTCGGGCTGGCCAGACATCAAACACCGGTAGTCGTGCAACTACTGAGCACAGCCACCCCAGCTCGGGTCCGGCAATACCCGATTAGCCATAAGGCCAGGCTGGGAATAGAGGGGCACATTCGTCGATTGCTGGAGGCAGGCATCCTCGTGCATTGTCAGTCCTCCTGGAATACCCTCTTGCTCTCCGTCCAAAAGCCCAGCAGTACTGACTACCGACCAGTACAAGACCTCCGGGCAAAAAGGAGACTCTCCACAAGCAAAAGGAAATCAGCTGGCTGATGAAGCAGCGCGAGCAGCAGCCCTCCTGCCAGTCGCCCTGCTCCAACTGTTCCCGGCTGTCCCCACTCGAGAGGTGCCAGCGTTCCGGTATTCTCTGGAAGAGGTAGATAAAGGAAAAGTTCTGGGGGCCCAAACAACGCAGGAAGGGTGGCTCGTCCTGCCAGATGGCAGAATTTACTTGCTGGAAACAGCAGGTAGAACCCGGAGAACACTGGGAAATATACTTTACAAACTTAAAACTGGGCAAATATGGTTACAAATATCCCCTAGTACTGGTGGACACTTTCTCAGGTTGGATGGAAGCATTTCCAACCAAAGGTGAAACGGCAGCCGTAGTGGTTAAGAAATTAATATCTGAGGTTATATCAAGGTTTGGGCTACCCCTAAGAGTGGGGTCAGACAACGGCCCAGCCTTTGTAGCAGCGGTGACTCAACAATTGGCTAAGGCTCTGGGAATAAATTAGAAATTACATTGTGCATTTCGACCCCAAAGCTCAGGACAGGTAGAGAGGATGAACCGCATCTTGAAAGATGCATTAACTAAGTTGGCTTTGGAGTCTGGCGAAAACTGGGTGAGTCTCCTTCCCTTTGCCCTTTTGAAAACTAGGTGCACCCTGTATGTGCAAGGCATAACGCCTTATGAAATTATCTTTGGCAGACCTCCACCCCTATTGCCTAAGATAGGATTAGAAGCCGTGACTGAATTTGACAACCAGTATCTCTTTTCCTCCCTAAAAGTTCTCAACCGGATTAGAAAGACAGTGAATGAAACTGTACAATCTGCACACTCTCCTCTTTCTAGTACTAACTTCACTCCTTTGCAGGCCCAACCGGGAGATCTAGTCTGGATATGAAAACTCCAAGCTGAGACTCTTGAACCTCGTTGGTCGGGCCCTTATGTGGTGATCCTCACAACCCCTACAGCTGTGAAGGCTGCGGGAAAGAAACACTGGATACATGCATCTCATTTAAAACTTGCCAGAAAGGACGCTGAAAAAACCGGACGTTGATAAGTGGACTGTCATCTGAACCAAAGAGCCCTTGAAGGTCAAAATTAGTCGGATTAAGTCAGACTAAAAATGGATATGAGTTTAAAGTTGGGAATAATGCTGTTGTTAATTTTGTGGGCTCAGGCCACCCCATTCCAGTTAACTACGTATGTGTGGAATGTAAATTGTGCTGGAGATGGGGAAGTCCTAAATACTGCCCAGTCCATTAGTAAAAAACCCTGTCATATCCTTTGATCTATGTGCCCTACTTGGGAAAAACAAAAAGTTCATTCCCTGCCGACCCACCAGTAGAGGTAAAAAGCTTTACTATGGGTGCGGCACCCAAGTAATAGAAAAGGCATTAGCTGAAACTCCCTTCTACGCCTGTCCAACTGGGGGTTCCCCAGAATGTGATGTCCTAGGAAAATATCACTGTGGACGTTGGGGTTGTGAAATCATAGCCCCCTGGGTATCTAAGGACACAGACATCTCTCTGCAGAGAGGGACCCGAGGAGGAAACCACGCTATAGGATCAGGGAACCCTATGCCCGTTCACATCCTGGATGGGTTTAATATTAAATGGATAAAAGTAAATAAATCCTTTAAAAAAATGCATAGGGAAGGAAGATACGGACTACAGATAGTAGTGATACTTTGACGATGCTCTTTCATGATTTGTTAACAGATGTTTCATAACAATGCAGGGTATTTGTGAGGGGGTGATGTGTGGGAGCCCTGCATGATGTTATGCATGTTTGTTTTTTAAGTTCACGATGTTTATAGTTTATGTATGTTCATGTATGAATGATATACTTCAATAAATTGTTTGAAAATTAAAAAAAAAAAAAAAGTAAAGGGGAAGGAGGTAAAACTTGGGGTCTCCGATTATATATAACTGGTAAAGACCCTGGAACTGCTTTCACTATCCAGAGGGGAATTCTTAAACCTCTGCCCCCTAACCCAATGGGGCCCAACAGGGATGTTCTCCTAAAAACTAATCAAAAACTCTCTCTCACAAGCAATGCTAACTTCAGTGTTTACTTTCTTAAATGATAGCCAACCCAACATCACTGCTAATTGCCTAAACCCCCAGCCTCCCTACTATGTGGGCTCAGGGGCTAACAGGAGCATCACCCCGAGAGCCCCCTTATATATTCAAAAACTTTCAGAACAGGAAAGCCGCACACAGTGCTGGTGGGGACATGAACCTATCCTCACGTTAGGAGACTTGCAAGGAACTTGTTTTGCTCCCGATTCAGTAAAATTAAATGGATCCTTCCTTAGGCCTTACTGTTTCTCAGTCATATTAGCCAGCCAAAGCGACAGTTCATACTATTGGAAAGCCCCTAATAGCACTTGGTTTGCCTGTACACAAGGCATTACTCCATATCTTTCCCCCCAGACTTTAACATCAAACAGGTCTAAGAAAAACCTTGTGTTCTGCATTTTAGTCCATATTATCCCACAAGTGTACTGGTATTCAAGAGAAAGCGGACGTGAGCATCTTAGTGCCCTAGGCGGCTACAGACGGGTAGTCCCCATCCTTGTTCCCATTCTGGTCGGCCTTGGAATAGGAGGGTCAGCTGCTGTAGGCACTGCCGCTCTAATTACAGGGGAAGAAAATTTTAAAGTTCTCGCCTCACAAGCTGACTCTGACTTAAAAGAGTTGGAAAAATCTGTTAACCTCCTGGAACAATCTCTATCCTCCGTAGCAGAGGTAGTGCTACAAAACAGGCGGGGACTAGATCTACTGTTTTTAAAACAAGGTGGCCTCTGTGTAGCCTTAGGAGAGACCTGCTGTTTTTATGTTAATCATTCAGGAATAATTAAAGAAAGTCTGTCACTTTTACGAAACAGGCTAAAAGAACAAGAGGAACTACAATCTGGAGATACAAATTGGTATGAAAAACTGTTTTCCTGGTCCCCCTGCTTAACAACTCTGCTCTCAGCAGCCATAGGACCCCTGATGCTGGTAATACTGGGACTTCTGATAGGCCCTGCCTAGTCAATTGTCTTATGTCCTATATCAAAAAAAGACTTCAGGCAGTAAAATTAATGGCACTGCATGCTGCATCACTGCGCACGGCATATTCCCCTTTAAATAATGACACTGAATCAACGATTTGATTCCATGGCAAAACAGAAGTGGGGAATGTAATGGAGATTTTTAAACATAGTAACCCTGATGGAAATTCCTAAGGCCCACAAAACCTGCTTAAAACAATACCCCGGATATGCATCCGTGCCTGACCAGTCACGCCACCATGGAGATGGCAAAACCCACCCCTAGTAAAGATTAACCCAGACCCCCTTAAGGCCGATATTGATCGCAAAAATTAGCTTCTGTGATATTGCTTGCTTGCTCTGCTGGAAATGGACAATTGAAGCTGCCCCTCACCCTTTCTGGCTCAAGAAAATTAATGCTTTGTTTTAATCAACTAATCTGCTATCTGAACACAAAGAAAAGTTGCTTTATCATGCTGACCCTGCTAAAATTCCCTATAAAAACCCACCGCGGGAAGCCGGGGGTAGCTTCTCTCCATACTGCTGGAGGAGGCCCCGGCCGGCCAGAAATAAAGGTTCCTCTCCTAAACACATTGTCTGGGTGTTGAGTTTCTCTCTGGATGAAGGGTCCCACTTCAATATGTTTTAAGGTCCGGAAATTGACATCCTCCAACTTCTTTCTTCTTTTTTAAGACATTTTTGGTTATTTGAGGCAACTTATCCTTCAAAATAAATTTGAAAACTGTTTTTTTTCCATTTCTGTAAAAAAAAAAAAAAAGACATTTAATTTGGATTGCATTGAGTCTGGAAATCAGTTTGTGTAAAATTTACATCTTAACAATATTTAGTCTTTCCATTTATTTAGGTCTTGTTTGGTTTCTTTTAGCAGTGATTGTAGTTTTCTGAATACAGGTCCTTTATGTCCTTGGTTAAGTTTATTTCTAAATATTTCATTTTTCTAATCACTCTTATAAATGGAATTTTTTCCTGACATCCTCTTCAGATCTTTCATTGGTAATGTATAGAAAGTTATTGATATCTGTGTATTAATCTTGTATCCTGTCACTTTACTGAACTCATTTATTAGCCCTAGTTGTTGTGTTGTAGATTTCTCATTATTTTCTAGATATAGGATCATGTCATCACCAAATGGTGTAAGTTTTACTTCTTTCTTTCCTATTTAGGTGCGATTTATTTATTTTCCTTACCTAATTGCTTTACATAGAATTACATAACAATATTGAATAACAGTCATGGCAGTGGGCATTCTTGTCTTCTTCCTGATTTTAGCAGGAAAGATTTCAGTCTTTCACCACTGTGTACAATGTTAACTGTGGGTATTTCATATATGTACTTTATCATGTTGAGATAGTTTCTTTCTATTCCAATCTTAGCGTAATTTTATCAATAAAGGATACTGTATTCTTTCAAATGGTTTGCTGTGTCAATTGAGATGTTCATGTGCTTTTTTCTTTATTAATGTGGTGAATTATATTGATTCATTTTCTTGTGTTGAATCACTTTTTCATATCTTGTATAAAATCCACTTGGACGTGTTATATGATTTACTTAAATGTGCTGTGGAACTCAATTTGCAAATGTGTATTTGAAGATATTTAAGTCTATATTTATTAGGGATTGGTTTACAATTTTGTTTTTTCATAGTATCTTTATCTGGCTTTGGTATTAGGGTGATGGTGTTCTCATAGTATGAGTTTGCTGATATATAGGCATCAGATTATGTTGCTGAGTTTACTCTGATGGTCAAATTCTGTCTCTTGACCAGTGGTTTTGCTTCCTGGCTCTTCTTTAATTTTGGTTTTTACTTATTCTAAATGTTAATATTTAACCTGTTTAAATTATCAAAACAGGTACAGGGCCCCACTAATGGGCCACAGACCAGATTCAAGGGGGCCTAGGAGGGCCTCCAAAAAACCTTATTTTCCTTCATTTTCATGGCCCTCCAGCAGGTGGCGGTCATTGGCAAAGCTTTCCAAGGAGTTGAATACTCCAACCTCCACTGGCTATTGTTTCTGGGCTGGTTAGTGCCATGGTTCAAAGCCTGGCCCTGCTGTTTAAACTAACTGAAGAGAAACCACACTCTGCCCTCAACTTACCCTGCCTCTTCCCACAGAGGAACACATCCTCTCCCCTCTCAGTTTTTGCCCCTCAGTGATGGTTATTACTGATGCTGTTCACATCAAGGGTGGGGTTGATCACCATTGCTGTCCTGGGGGTGAGTTACTAACAATGTTCTTTTTAGTTGCTTCATCTTTTTCCTGGATCATGTGCATGACATATATTCTGGTGTGCAAATCCCCATAGCAGATCCTTTGGACAGCTTCTGCCCTCCCCCCACCATTTTATAAAAGAAATACACCCTGCCTACCTACTCAAGAGAAGGGTTGAAATATACACATACACATATATATGTGTATTTTAAATTTTTATGGTAGCAACATAAATACAACTCAGATTTTCATGTTTTTAACCACTTTCAAGTGTACTACTCATTTGTAAAAATTACATTCATTAAATTGTGTTACCATCACCAACATACTTTACATCAGGGGTTCTTAATATTCTTTGTTCCATGGATGCCTTTGCCAGTCATGTGAAAACCAGAGACTGGAGACTTCTGTGAAAATAGCATCAAAGTAGGTTTGCAGAAGCCAGCTGTCTCACAAAAAAGATTCAGGGAAAAGGCAAAATCCCATCCAAAGGAGCTGCTTTCAAAAATATACAGAATGGGAAATGCTATGCATAATCCAGAAAACAACTAGACAGATAAAGAAGTTAAAGAAAAACAGTGAGTTACTCACCCCTGTGGCTTGAAAGGACACATATACCCCACTATCAAGGCAAATGGCCTCAGTTAAGCCCCTAACTCAATGCAATGAACTGAGTGGGAAGGAGTATTCCCTGGGAGGAAGAGGGGTCTGGCAGAGGGTGGAGAGTGGTTTCTTTTCAGTGAATGTGGTCAGTTGAGACCCTTTGAATCTCAGAAAGAATTGATGTGGCAGTGGGGAGAGAGGAGGGGGGATCTGATCAAGCAGGCTATCACACTCAGCTGACCTGGGAGAGAGGGAAACTAAGGAAGAGAAGGGGTGAAGACAGATGCCTAAACAGCCTTGCTTGACAAAGGTTAGAAGCCTAACTTGCCTGAGGGAATGGAGGCAGGAAGACTCAGAACAGCTTTCAGAAGACTATTTATGCTGTGGAGCTGGTGTAGCTCAGTGGAGGAAGTGCTCCCTTGCATATACGAGGTCCTGGGTTTGATTCCTGGGTCTCCTTAGAGAAAAGTGATCCAATGGGTTTCCAAGCACCCAACTGTTACCTTATTACAGGGAACATACAGACAGATTTTTTTTGTTTTAGATTTTCTTTGATGTGTTATTTTTTATTTTTTATCAGTTTATTTTTTTCTTTTTTCTTTATTTTATTTGCTCATGCCAGGTACATCACCTGTGGAAGACAGGCTGCAAGGTGATTGATTGATGAGTATTGGGGCTTAAGAGGGAATTCAGCTTTTCCTGGGTTGTTTTTGTTGTTTTATTTCTTGTTTGTTATCTTTCCCTTTCCTTTGTTTCCTTTCATTTTATTTTACTTATGTTTTCTACTTATTTTATTTCTTTTCTTTCCTTCAATTTTCTATCTTATGTTTTCTGTTGTTTTTCTTTCTTTCCTCATACTTTTATTTGACTTTCATTTTGTAATTTGTCTCTCTCTCTTTTTTTTTCATCTTTTCTCTCTTCTCATCATTCTTGGTTTTTAATTCATTCTATCATTTAATTCCAATCATTTAATTTCATTCTATTCATTTAATTCATCCTAGACCCCAACAAAAATTGCAAGAGGTAACCAAGAAACAGAAAGTCAGGGCCAGTCTAAAGAACAAATTAAAAAACAGAATGTTGAATAACTAAACAGGGATGTCCAAACAAATACATGAATCAACTTAATGAAGTGAAGGAAGAGATAAAGGATATTAAGAAGACATTGGGAGGACATACTGAAGAAATTGTAAACATACATAAAAAGGTAATGGATATGATGGTGATGAATGGCAAAATGCCAAAAATAAAAAATACACATAACATCAGATTTGAACAGGCATAGGAAAGAATCAGTGATGTTGAACACAGCACATCTGAAACAAAACAGCTAGTAGAACAAATAGATAAAAAGATAGAAAAAATCCAGCATGGACATAGGGATTTCAAGGATAACATGAAATGCACAAATATATGCATAGGCATCCCAGAGGGAGAAGAGATGGGAAAGGGGACAAAAGGAGTTTGGAGGAAATAAGGGCTGAAAATTTCCCAGCACTTTTGAGAGATACGTACATACATATCAAGGAAGTGCAGCACATTCCAAGCAGTGTAACTACTAACAGGCCAACCCTATACTTGTAAAATTGTCCAATGCTCAAGACAAAGAGAGAATACTGAAAGCAGCAAGATAAATGGGATCTATCACATACAAGGGAACCTTGATAAGATTAAGTGCTGATTTTTTCTCATCTAAAGAAATGGAGACAAGAAGGCAGTGGTATGGCACAGTTAAATTGCTAAAAGAAAAAAATCATCCAGCCAAGAAATCTGTATCCAGCTGTATTAGTCAGCCAAAGGGGTGCTGATGCAATGTGTAAGAAATCTATTGGCTTTTATAAAGAGTATTTATTTGGGGTAGAAATTTTTAGTCACAGGGCCTTAAAGCATACATTACTTCCCTCACCAATGTATGTTGCCACATGTTGGAGCAAGATGGTCGGTGATGTCTGTGAGGGATCAGCTTTCCTCTTCCCCCTAAGGCTCCATGGTCTCAGCTTGTTCCAATATCAGCTGTAGGTTGGGATAAGTCTCATCTCTCTCCTGGGGTTTGTTTCTCTCCAGGCTCACCAGCTCAGTTTTCTCCACATGGTCAGCTGTAGAATATCAGGCTCATTTTCTTTCTGTGGCCTTTGCCATGTCTATGGAGCTGTCTCTATTCCTCTGTGTTCTTCTTTTGTTTATTTATTTATTTATTTTTTATTTTTTTTATTATGGGTAAAAATCAAAATTCTCAAAATACATACAAACATTTGCAAAATGATATAAAAATATATATGCATATATGTGTATTTGCTTACAAAAATGTTGTTATTATATATATATATACATATATTTTAAGAGGTGCCTAGATTACCCAAATTACCACACGGAACCCACTGGGATTCCCATGTTGCCCACCTCCCACACCTCCCATCACCTCCCACACAAACATCTCCCACAGTGTGGCCCTCCACCCTCAATGAACTTACACATCCTGGAGCCTTGCCACCAACCATAGACCACAGTTCACACTGTAGACCACACTCTCTCCCACTCAGTTCTGAGTGGAGTGTGCTGATTTAAAATGGCCTACATCCGTTGCCACAACAGTACTCAGGACAACCTCCAACTCCCAAAGAAGTCCCTGTATTTCAACTGCTCATCCCCTCCCTACCCCAAAAGTGTCAAGTGGCCACTGCCTCCACCTCATTGTTATAATTTCTTGCATTGCTAGAATCACCATATGTGAACAAGAGAATACCATCAAGTCAACTCTAGTCCATAGTTCTTCCCCCAATCCTGAGGGGACTGGGATGGTGATATCCACTCCAACTCCAAGTGAGAGAGGGCTTATATCCCATGGATATGGTCGGTGGGATGATCCTGCCTGCAGATGCAGGCCCTCTCCATTCCCTGGGATGGCCATTTCCCATTGTTGTCTCCTCACCAGGTGACTCGGATGAATCCATTGAGCTGTAGGTTAGGAGTTGCAGCTCCACCTAGATTTCATGCACACCTGGCACATAGGTAGGCGGGAGGCTCCAGTCTCTGGAAGTATACCTAAAAACTCCAGCATCGCATATGGGTTTGAATAGAAGGGACTGGTGAACCATGTGCAGGGAGGACTTATTTGAGTGTAATTCTGAAACTCTCAGGAGCACAGATTCCAAAATAGAACCCACTGATAAGGAATCAGTCTCTGGGGCTATCCCCCCTTATATAGGACCAGGGTGTCTCCGGAGCTCTCAGGAACCCCACTGAGTGGGGTGATAGGCACTTAGATGTTCTATGAGCTCCTACTGAGGTGTGTGTAAGAGTTACCTCTGGGATGACCTCCCGACTCTCTTTGAAGTCTCT
>JAKSZT010053896.1:4473169-4484575 GCA_026826555.1 Tolypeutes matacus
TGTAGGTCTATCCTTGTGCCAATACCACGCAGTTTTGATCACTGTAGCTTTGTAGTATGTTTTAAAGTCAGGTAATGTGATACCTCCAACTTCATTTTTCTTTTTCAATATATCTTTGGCAATTCAGGGCCTCTTGCCTCTCCAAATATATTTTGTGGTTAGTTTTTCCAGTTCCTTAAAAAATATAGTGTTGACTTTTATTGGGATTGCATTAAATCTGTAGATTAGTTTGGGTAGGATAGACATCTTGATGATGTATAGTCTTGCCATCCATGAACAGGGAATATTTTTCCATTTATTTAAGTCTTCTTTAATTTCCTTAACACTGTTGTGTAGTTTTCTGTATATAAGTCCTTTACATCTTTAGTTAAATTTGTTCCTAGGTATTTGATTCTTTGTTTACTATTGTAAATGGTATTTTTTCCTGATTTCCTCCTCAGTTTGCTGGTTATTGGTGTACAGAAATGCTACTGATTTTTGAGCATTGATCTTATAGCCTGCAACATTACTGAACTCCTTTATATGTTCTAGAAGCCTTGTTGTCGATTTCTCAGGGCTTTCTATGTATAGTATCATGTCATCTGCAAATAATGAAATTTTTACTTCTTCTTTTCCAATCTGGATGCCTTTTATGTCCTTTTCTTGTCTCAATGCTCGTGCAAGTACTTCTAAGACAATGTTAAATAGGAGTGGTAAGAGTGGGAATCCTTGTCTTGTTCCCGATCTCAGAGGGAAGGCTTTTAGGATTTCACCATTGCAAATGATGTCAGCTTTGGGTTTTTCATATATACCCTTTATCATTTTCAGAAAGTTTCCATCTATTCCTATCTTTCGTAGTGTTTTTATGAGGAAAGAGTGCTGTAGTTTGTCGAATGCTTTTTCTGCATCTATAGAGATGATCATGTGATTTTTTTCTTTCAGTTTGTTTATGTGGTGTATTACATTGATTGATTATCTTATATTGAACCATCCTTGCATACCCGGGATTAAACCCACTTGGTCATGGTGTATAATCCTTTTGATTTGTTGTTGAATGCGATTAGCAAGTATTTTGTTCAGGATTTTAGCATCTAGGTTCATTAGAGAAATTGGTCTGTAATTTTCCTTTCTTGTGGTATCTTTATTTGGTTTTGGTGTTAGGGTAATGTTGGCATCATAGAATGAGTTAGGCAATATTCCTTCTTCTTCTATTTTTTGGAAGAGCTTAAGTAGAATTGGTGTTAGCTCTTTCCGGAATGTTTGATAGAATTCAGCTGTGAAGCCATCTGGTCCTGGACTCTTCTTAGTTGGGAGGTTTTTAATGACTGAGTCTATCCCTTTACTTGTGATTGGGATGTTGAGTTCATCTATTTCTTCTTTCATCAATGTCGGCTGTTTGTGGGTTTCTAGAAACTTGTCCATTTCCTCTAAATTGTCATTCTTGTTGGCATATAATTTTTCAAAGTATCCTCTTATGATACTCTTTATTTCTGTGGGGTCAGTAGTGATATCACCTTGCTCATTCCTTATTTTATGTATTTGCATCTGTTCTCTCTTTTTCTTTGTTAGTCTGGCTAAGGGTTTGTCAATTTTGTTGATATTCTCGAAGAACCAGCTTTTGGTTTTGTTTATTGTTTCCAGTGCTTTCTTATTCTCTATTTCATTTAGTTCTGCTCTAATCTTGGTTATTTCCTGTTTTCTACTTCCTTTAGGTTTAGTTTGTTGTTGTTTTTCCAATTCCTCCAAGTGTGCAGTTAGGTCTTCAATTTTAGCTCTTTCTTCTTTTTTAATATATGAATTTATGGCTATAAACTTCCCTCTCAGGACTGCTTTCGCTGCATCCCATAGGTTTTGATATGTTGTGTTGTTGTTTTCATTAGTTTCAAGGTAGTTACTGATTTCTTTTGAAATTTCCTCTTTGACCCATTGTTTGTCTAAGAGTGTGTTGTTTAACTTCCATATCCTTGTGCCTAACCTGTTTCTCTGGCCCTTATTGATTTCCAACTTCATTCCGTTGTGGTCAGAGAAATTACTTTGTATAATCTCAATCTTTCTGAATTCATTGAGTGTTGTTTTGTGGCCTAGGATGTGGTCTATTTTGGAGTATGTTCCATGTGCACTGGAGAAGAATGTAAATCCCGCTGTATTTGGGTGTAGTGTTCTGTATATGTCTATTAAGTCCAAATCTTCTAATGTATTGTTGAGTGCCTTAGTTTCTTGATTGAATCTCTGCCTAGATGTTCTGTGTAATGATGATAGTGGTGTGTTGAAGTCCCCTGCTATAATTGTAGAGGAATTTATTTCTCCTCTTAGTTTTTCCAGAGTTTGCTGCACATATTTTGAGGCACCTCGATTAGGTGCGTAAATGTTGATGATTGTTCTCTCTTCTTGAGAGATTACTCCTTTTACTAATATGTAGTGTCCATCTTTGTCTCTTACAATAGTTTTGCATTTAAAGTCTATTTTGTCTGATATTAGAATAGCTACTCCTGCCCTTTTTTGGCTATTGTTAGCTTGTAAAGTGGTTTTCCAGCCATTCACTTTCAGCCTCGTTGAATCCCTGGGCCGAAGGTGGGTTTCTTGTAGACAGCATATAGATGGATCATATTTTCTTATCCATTCTGCCAATCTGTGTATTTTGATTGGTGAATTTAATCCATTAACATTCAGTGTTATTACTTGTAACGAATTTTTTACTTCAGTCATTTTTTCTTTCAGTTAATGTATGTCATATGTTGTTTGTTTCTCTTTTTGAGTTTTCAGTTGTTTTTAAACTCTCCTCCAACTCTCTCTCCTTTGTTTTTTCCTTTCAATTTGTAGAGATTCCTTTAGTATTTCTTGAAGTGCTGGTTTCTTCTTGACATACTCTCTTAATTGCTGTTTCTCTGTGAATATTTTGAACTCTCCATCATTTTTGAATGCCAATTTTGCTGGATAGAGAATTCGTGGCTGGAAGTTTTTTTCTTTTAGTCTTATGACTATGTTATACCACTGTCTTCTTGCCTCCATGGTTTCAGCTGAGAAATCAGCACTTAATCTTATTGTGCTTCCCTTGTATGTGATGGTTCTCTTTTCTCTTGCTGCCTTGAGTATTTTCTCTTTGTCTTGAGCATTGGACATTTTGACAAGTATATGTCTTGGAGTTGGCCTGTTGGGATTTATACTATTTGGGGTGTGCTGTGCTTCCTGGATCTGCACATCCATCTCTCTCAATAGAGTTGGGAAGTTTTCAGCCATAATTTCCTTCAACAGTCCTTCTGTTTCCTTTCCCTTCTCTTCTCCTTCTGGTATGCCCATAATGCATATGTTTGTGCCTCTTGCTTTATCGGTTAATTCCCTGAGACCATACTGGATTTTTTCTATCTTTTTGTCTATCTTTTCTACAATCTCTTTGATTTCAACTGTATTGTGTTCCATATCACTAATGTTTTCCTCTGCCTGTTCAATTTTGCTGCCATGTGAGTCCAGCGTCTTTTTCATTTCTTGACTTGTGTCTTTGTTCGCCATCATATCCATTACCTTTTTAGGTGTGTTAGCTATTTCTTCAGTATGTTCTCCCAATGTCTTCTTTATATCCTTAATCTCTTCCTTCAGTTCTTTAAGTTGGTCCATGATATTTGTTTGGATAGCTTTGATTAGTTGTTCAATGTACTGCATTGCTTCCTGGTTTTTATTTTGTGCAGTGGCCTGGTCCATGTTTTCCAGTTTCTCAGGGTCATTTGTATTTTTCTGTTGCCCTCTGGTCATCATATTATCTTGATGGGTTTGTTCAGTTTATTAGCTTTTCTCTATGCTCTAGAATTTTATTTAGCTGTTGGTTCTGAGTGTGAGTTAAGTTTTCTCTTTGGCAGTTTGTCTTCTTATTTTATTTCCTTGCTTCTTTCTATGTTCCCTTGAAAGCAAAATGTTAGGGCCAGAGGAATCAAAAGATGTAAGGAAGGCAGAAGTATAAAAGAAATATTGATAAAAGTTAGAAGAGGGACAAAATGAGACTTAATGAGATGAATATTTAACTTGAGTAGGCAGTGTAGAGTACTAGGAAAAATTATGGAGTTCCTACAATGGACTGGGAAAACAAATGGAGGAATATATATATATATAGTGATTTAGAAGGCTAGAATTATGAGGAGGGAGCGAAATAGTAGAGAAAGTTCTGAAAGGAAAAAGTTAATACTAATAAAAAAAAAAAAGAAAAAAGAAGAAGAAGAAAACAAAATAGTTGGGATAGAAATTGACACCCTTAAGTTGTGGGCCTATGAAAAAATGTTGTCTCTAAGAGCCACAACAGAAAACAGAAGGCAGAAAGATGCAGGAAGAATAAGCGATAGTTTGTAATACAGAATCAATATATACAGCGATTGGGAAATTACTGAGTAAGAAGCCCAGCAAATAAGCGAGCAGCTGGCAGCACCTATTTAAAAAAAAAAAAAAAAAAAAAAGAAGGAAAAAGGATGGGGGGAGGAAAACGGGAATAATAGCAATAGACCAGAAAGTAACAGAGAGAAACCAAAGATCCACACAGGCAAGGAGTCAAACAGTGCTAAGGGGGGTCAATGATTCCCCTAGGGTCCACGTGGATCCTTCCTGCCTACTTGTGTTTATCAATGAATTTCCCCACAGGGTTCTATATGCAGGTCCTGAAGCAGCTTTTAGCTATTAAACTAAATTAAAAAGAATTTATTTTTCATTTGTTGAGGTGACCTCACTTTTTTTTTTTTTTTAGACAAATGCAGGACCCAAAATAATTCCTCCTCTAGACCAACTCCCTTACGGAAGGGACCCTAGCTGGGCCCATGGAAATTAATCAAGCACGTCCCACTTTCCAGACTCCCCAGGTTAGCTGAAGCTCTGATGTTAGTGAGGAGTGCTAAAGATGGCGGATTCCGCCCCTTCTGGCGCCGAGCTCCAGCGTCACCGGGCTGCTCAGTAAATCAGTTTGAGTGCAGATTCGTGTCTGCTCTCAGCCTGATGCTGCTTCAGGTCGGCTTATCTGCTCCCCAAAGCTATGGGGCGGTGCAGGTAGCCAGATCAATGTCTAAAAACATAAAATACCCTTCCTTGTCTTCCAACTGAACCCTCCCTTTTTTGGGAAGTGTCCCTTCCTCCTGGCTCCGTAGTGGCCCGGGTCTTATCCCTGGGTGGCTAGGGAAATCAGCTGCGTTGCCCGACCAAAATCCCCCCTCCGTTTCACTGGGTGCTCATTTGCTCGTTTGCTCTGTTCACATAAGGTCCAAGGGGCGCCAGGCAGCCCGATCCCCAGAAAATAAAACTTTTTCGCCCCGCCCGCGGCTCCAAATGGCCGTTGTTTTTTTTTTCCCCTAACCGCAGGGCTCAGCCGCCTGTGCCAACCTCCACCGGCAGCCTCAAAACTCACGAATCTCCACTGTTCGGTCCACGCCGCTGATCCGCGCAGATAGATGTCCCAAGCCTCTCTCTCCACGCGTGCACAGCACAGACCCCTGGGCAGGACCCCATCCCCAATCCGCCTTGCTCTGGGAGCTTGCAGTGTGTGCCCTCCTACACTAACGCCATCTTGGCCACCTCCTCTTTTGTTTATTTAATCCCTGGGGCTCCAGCATCAAAACTCCTACTTTTTCTTCTGCCATGTTATTTTCTCTCTGAGGCTTCATCCCCTTGGGTGACATAGGATCAAAAAGACACAGAGGAGAAAACCAGAAAGATGGTAGCAGAATAAAGAGCTCCTAGAATTAGCTCCTTCTATGGGGCAGTTAGTGATCACCCAGAGCTATCGAGAACACTTGTTTGGGGGCTCCAGGAGACCAGAAGTGCATCCTGCAACATCCTTAAAAGAATGGAAGGAGGAAACTTGTCATCTGCATAGAAAAATTCATAAGTAGAGCACTCCACACCATGGAGGCCAGTGCCTATCCTCCACTGAAGCACAAGCAACCTCAGGAGCTCTTCTGACACTGGAATTGGAAGCTCCACTTCCCCAAAATGGGGAAGGAAGAGACGGCTGGGCACCAACTTCAGCTACTGTTTAGTAAATTCAGTGGGATAAAGTATAATCCTAAGAACAGCTAAAGTTTGAAACTGTTCAAGTCAGAAAGAGACCAGTAGCCCCCATCTTAACTCCACACCTGACAAGCGGGGAAGCGGGGCTTACTGAAAATGACCGTGCTGATAGGGACCAGCTTCTTTCCATCTAGATCACATTGCTGCTCTAGCCTAAGCCCCAGGCCCACCTTAAGCAGGGACGGAGCTGGAGGGAACTGCACCAGTCTCTCCAGGAAATTACAGGCCATGCCATGGAGGCTGTTGATCATCCTACTTTGGCAGCACAAGCCACCCCTGGAGCTATTCTGTGGCAGGAATTGGAAGGTCCACTTTCCAAAAACAGGGGAGGAAGAGACGGTTGGCCACCAATTTCAGCTACTGATTAGTAAATTCAGCTGGTTGAAGTATAACCCTAAAAACAACTAAAGTTTGAGCCTGTCCAAGTCAGAAGGAGGCCAGTAGCTGCCATTTTGACTCCACTTCCAGCATGAGCGGAAGCTGGGCGACAGAAAATTACAGTGACAGTAAAGACAATTTTCTTTCACCCAGATTGGCCTGTAGATCTAGCCTAGGCTTCAGTCCCAACTCTAGCAGAGAGGAAGCTGGCAAGCCCTGCAACAGCCTATCCTGGTAACTGCAGGTACACTTAGCTAGCACAGACTGAATACTCAGACATCTACTGGGGCAACTGTGGTCATCTTGGACCTGAATTGTATAGATTGCTGTATACCTGTAGCTCCATCCCTCCCCAAGGGAGGGGAGAAAGATGCATGAAGCCTCATCAGTCTCTCTGGGCAACTACAGTCTATGCCTGCATGAGTTGGATTATTCCACACAGCTGTGGATCTAATCTATCCTTATCGCTTGCAAAAGAGAAAGTTGGGAGAAGCTTAATTGGCCCTTGGGGCAATGAGGGTAGCTTGAGCCTCCACAGCTTATAGCATCAACTAAATCCTTGGTTCCTACTACACAACCAGCAAGGGAGAAAGGACAGGAAGCCCTAAACTAAAAAGAAAAACTATACCCAGAATAAATACTCTAATAAGTCAGACATCAAGACACCAACAAAAAATTGCAAACCACACCAGGAAACAGAAAGATATGGCCCAGTTAAAGGAACAAGATAAGCCTCTGGATGATATAAAGGAGTTGAGAAAACTAATCATAAATGTTCAAACATATCTCCTTAATAAATTCAATGAGATGACTAAAGAAATTAAGTATATTCAGAAGATATTGGATGAGCAGCAAAAAGTAGAATTTGAAAGCATACATAGAAAAAGAGCAGATCTTATGGGAATGAAATGTGCAATAAATGAAATAAAAAATACACTGGAATCACATAATCACAGATATGAGGAGGCAGAAGAAAGGATTGGTGAGCTTGAAGAAATGGCCTCTGAAAGTGAACTTACAAAAGAATAGATGAATAAGATTGGAAAAATTTAGAGAAGGTCACATAGAACTAAATGATAGCAAGAAATGTGTAAACATACATGTTATAGGTGTCTCAGAAAGAGAAGAGAATAGAAAAGGGGCAGAAGGAATATTTGAAGAAATAATGGTAGAAAATTTCCCAACCCTATTGAAGGACATAGATATCCATGTCCATGAAGCACAATGTACTCTCATCTGAAAAAATCTATATAGGCAAACTCAAAGACACATACTAATCAGAAAGTCAAATGCCAAAAACAAAGAGAGAATTCTGAGAGCAGCAAAAGAAAAGCAATGCATAATATATAATATATACCCAATAAGATTAAGTGCTGATTTCTCACCATAAACCATGAAGGCAAGAAGACAGTGGTATGATATATTTGAGATACTGCAAGAGAAAAATTTCCAGCCAAGAATCTTATATCTGGCAAGATTGTCTTTCAAAAATGAGGGCGATTTTAGATAAATAGAAAAGGAGAGAGTTTGTAACCAAGAGACCCACTTTGCAGGAAATAATAAAGGGTGTGCTACAGCCTGAAAAGAAAAGACGAGAGAGAGAGAGACTGGGAAGAGAGTCTAGAAATAAAGATTATATCAATTATAGTAAATAAAAGTGTCAAAAGAGTGGTGAAAATAAAATATGACAGATAAAACTCAAAATATTCAGAAATAAACTTAACCAACAATGTAAAACCCTTGCATTCAGAAAACTACAAAGAATTGTAAAAAGAAACTAAAAAAAAAAAAAAGACCTAAACAATTGGAAGAACATTCCATGCTCATGGATTGGAAGAGTAAATATTATTAAGTTGTCAATTCTACTCAAATTGATGTACAGATTCAATGCAATTCCAATAAAAATTCCAGCAGCAGTTTTTAAATAAATGGTAAGCATGATTATCAAATTTATTTGAAAGGGTAAGGGGACCTGAAAGCCAGAAACATCTTAAAAAGGAAAAGTGAAGTTTGAAGACTCTGATTTCCAGATTTTAAGTTTTATTACCTAGCTATAGTGGTAAAAACAGCATGGTACTAGCATAAAGACAGACACATAGACCAATGGAACTGAACTGATGGTTCAGAAACAGACCTTCATATTTATGATCAAGTGATTTTTGACTAGCCTGTCAAAGCCACCCAGCTTGGGCAGAACAGTCCATTCAACAAATGGTGCTGAGAAAACTGGATATCCATAGCAAAAGAAGGAAAGAGGATCCCTATCTCACACCTTATAAAAAAATTGACTCAAAATGAGTAAAAAACCTAAATATAAAAGCAAGAACCATAAAGCTTCTAGAAGAAAACGTGGGAAAATATCCTCAAGACCTGTTGGTAGTTGTGGATTCTTAAAGGAGATAAGAGGAGGCCTGAAATCGACTATGGATAATGTATGTAGAAATTTTAATTAGCTTTACTGTAAAAGTATGGAAATGTACAGAGTAGATCATAACACATTATAATGAGTAACAGCTGGTTTATAAATGAGGATGTGGCTGAAAATGGTAGTCTAGGGATATAAATGCCAACTGACAGAAAGCTAGAGAATAATCTAGAGACGGAATGTCACAGTAAAACCAGATATGGGTGAGAATTGTGGTTGATGGTCAGATACAAGAGTGTCCTTTGTGAGGTACAGCAGATGTACATCAATATTGCATGGTATTGGGAATGTGGAGAAGCATGGAAAAAATACAACTGGACTGACCTATGGACTGTGGGTAACAGTAGTAATGTAATATTCTTGCATCTATGCTAAAGATGTATTGTGTTGCTAATGGGGGAGTATGGAAAATGTGTGCCAAATGTACACTGTGGACCTGGTAATAATCAGATGATATTACCTCATAATCTGTAATAAGTGTTCCACCATGGTGTGGTGTGTTGATAGAAGGGTGTTTGGGAATTCTGCACACGTGCATGATTGTTTTGTAAGTTTACAACTTCTGTCATAAAAATATATTTGAAAAATAATAGTAGGGTGGGTTGGGGGAAAAATAAATATAATGTAAGATAAGGACTATAATTAGTAGTAAGATTTTGACAATATTCTTTCATAATCTGTAACAAATGTTTCATGACAATGCAAGGTGTTGGTAGAGGGTTGATGTACAGGACCCCTGTATGATGTTTTGAAAGTTTGCTTTGTAAGTTTACAACTTTTTACTATACACTTATTGTTTACATATGTTCATATATAAATGATATAAAAATAATAATAATAGGATGGGTTGGGGAAAATACTTAAGTTAGTAGTAATATTTTGAGGATGCTCTTTAATCATTAGTTAAAAATGTTTATCAACAGTGCAAGTTATTGGCAGTATGTTGAAGTATGAGAGCCCTGTATGATGTTATTTATGTTTGTTTTGTAAGTTTAAAACTATTGCTATATACTTACTGTTTATGTATGTTCATGTATGAGTATATACTTCAATAAATTTAAAAAAAGAAACAGAGACCTTGAATAATACATTAAATGATCAAGACCTAATTAACATATGAACATTCTACTGACATGGTCCAATCAAATCCTTAATCATAACTTGAAGTTAAAGTGAAATCTCTGAATATAATAAAATCTGTCCCAGAGGAAGAGACCAGTTTACAAGCATAATCCAATATCTATTTTTAGATTTCATAAATAATAACAAAATGCTACATCTGCAAATCTGGCATTCAAAAATGAGGAAGAGTTCAAAGTATTCACAGATAAACAGAAGTTAAAAGAGTTTTTTAATAAGAAACCTGTCCTTTCAAGAAATTCTAAAGAGATTTCTAAAGGGTGAAAGGAGAAAAACAGGAGAGACATGTTTGGAGGACAGTGTAGGAAAGAAGAATTTTAAGAAGAAAAACTAAAAATATAAAAAGAAATAAAAACAATATATGACATACATAACCCTAAAGAATATATGGCTAATGTAAATAATTCCTTGACATTAATAACATTGAATGTTTATGGAGTGGTTATGTTAATATTGGACTAAGTAGACTTTAAATGCAAAACTAGTGTAAGAGGAAAAAGGACACTATATTAATAAAAGTGGTAATCTATCAAGAAGAAAGAACTATCATAAAAGTTTATGAACCTAACCCAGGTGCCTCTAAATACATGGGGCAAAAATTGGAAAAACCAAGGGGAGAAATAGATGCCTCTACAATTATAGTGTGGGACTTTAATACACCATACCTCCATTAGACAGAAAATCTCAACAGGGAATCAATATAGAAACAGAGACCTTGAATAATACATTAGATGATCTGGACATACTAGAAATATACAGAACATTATACCCAAATACAGTATTATATATATTCTTCTCAAGTGCTCATGGATCGTTCTCCAGAATAGACCACATGCTAGGCCTCAGAAAAACTCTCAATGAATTCAGAATGTTTAAAATTATACAAAGTAATATCTATGACCACAATGGACTGAAGCTGGAAATCAGTAAGGGGCAGAGAACTAGATTGGGCAGAAAGATATGGAAGTTAAATAACATACTCTTGGACAGTCAGGTGGTCAACAGGAAATTGCAAAAGAAATCAGTGAATCACATGAATGAAAATGACAACACAATATATCAAAATCTATGGGATGGCACTTAGATGTTCTATGAGCTCCTACTGAGGTGTGCGTAAGAGTTACCTCTGGGATGACCTCCCAACTCTCTTTGAAGTCTCTTAGCCACTTGAACTCATTTGTCTTTACCATTTCCCCCTTTTATTCAAGGTCTACCCCACTCAGTGGGGTTCCTGAGAGCTCCGGAGACACCCTGGTCCTATATAAGGGGGGATAGCGCCAGAGACTGATGCCTTATCAGTGGGTTCTATTTTGGAATCTGTGCTCCTGAGAGTGACAGAATTAGACTCAAATAAGTCCTCCCTGCACATGGTTCACCAGTCCCTTCTATTCAAACCTACATGTGATGCTGGAGTTTCTTAGGTATACTTCCAGAGACTGGAGCCTCCC